>NDGM010198758.1:0-14599 GCA_002564305.1 Octomys mimax | reverse complement strand
TCTCCCGACGCTGGATGACAGTCCAGGCTCCTCCATCAGGGTCCATCACACAGAACACCTGCCGACAAAGGAGCAGCTAAGATGCCCTGGACACAGCCAGAAGCCATGCCCAAGGCAGCACAAGGTCACTTGGCAATGGACACTCACGTCCTGTGAAGCAAAGCTGGTTAAGTTCATCAGAAAATTCCAGGCTCCAACACTCTATCTATTATATCACTGCCTAAAGTGACAGCCAGTGACAATCTCCTACTGCTGCCTGCTCCTCACTTATAAAGTGGGGGTGCCCACATCTTGACCTCTTTGTGCCTCAATTTTTCCTCATTATTGCGAGAGTTAAATGAGAGAGGTCATGTGAATGCCTAGAAGAGAGCCCAGCACATTCCAGGAGAGATGTGTGAATGGAGCTCCCCCTCCTTAATACTGCTGGTTGCTGAAAGGATTAAACGTGGACAGCATAAAGGACTTAGCCACCGTGCAGAAGCAGGAAATGTTGTTACTTCTGTCCTTCAGGGCACAGCGGTTTGCTGAGAACCTCCTATATGGGAGGCTCTGTTCAAAGTGCTGAGGATGCTTACATGGGTGAGACAGAAAGAATCCTTTCCCTTGAAGAGCTTACCATCTAACACGACCACACAGACCAGGCTAAGCATGTTCACACACTGTTTTCTCTATCACTTTGGTACAAATTCAATGTTCCATGGATGCAGTCTTGGTGCCTGATGCTCTAGTGGGTGGATCAGAGATAAATCAAGCTTCAGGCTGGCTGGGCCTAGAGCAGGCCGTGACAGGCCAGAAGACACATACTGTGCACATGTGGGAGGCTGCAAGGAAGAGCCCACGAGTGACTTGGCCACCCAAAAACACCTCCTGCTGGAGGTGGCTTCTGAACAGGGCACTAAACGATGATGTGACTATGAGAAAGAGATGAGTGGAATGACATTTCCTGGGAAGAGGACAGTAGAAAGGTGGAGGCTCCAAGGAAGGAAGAGGCAGTGAGGGAGTGAAGCAGGACACCAGCTGTGTGGGCAGCAGGCTGGACAGGGGTCAGCAGAGAGGAGCTTGCTTCAGGCAAGGGAACCAAAGTAAAGCTGGGGTTGATCCTGGCTCTCTTTCCTCCCAGGCCAGCTCTCCTGTGTCCATCACTGTCTCATCGCTTCTCCATCCACACATTCCTGAATTCTGCCATGGCTACATTTACTTAACTTTTCCAAAACAAATTCACTTTTCAATGTCATTTTTATACTAACTAAATAGAAGCATATATTATAAACACATCATTTCTGTCCCCACGAATGAAAAGTAGAATTTGCCTTTATTCAGATGATTGCAAAACTAAATGTAATGAAACAAAATACTATGAAATTGTAACTATAAATTTTTGTCAACACATGGATCTAGACTGATTGTTTGTTGCTGCTAAAAGGGCCACTTCAGCAAATGTGTGAGAAGTGTGAAAGGCACTCTAGGGACAAACAGAGCCTCTCCATGACACGCTTGGAAAGTCAGAAGGAAACTGCACAGGAAATTGTGAAACAGGACCACCAGATAGTTGTTCCTCTTCTCCTCCCTTCTGGCTGCCCCAAGGCCTACCTGACACCCACCTCTCCTCCACCCCTCCCACCTGAGGTCTGGGCCACCTTGAGAGCCACTCACTGAAGATGGCAGCATCTTTACTAACCTTAGCCTCTAATTTCCTCCAAAGAGTACAGCCCCAATTCCTCCCTTCAAACGGAAATAAACTTCTTTGTGCTGAAGCCCTGAAATTTAGAGTTTACTTGATTCCCTGAGCATGACCTTAATCAGCACACAGCCATTTCCTGCTTTCTCAATGAGAAGTCTCTCTGGAAGTTAGCACTTCTATTTTTGAGACTTCTGCTTTGTCTCATGGTTTGACCCCTGCCTAGGTGGGGGCTCCAAAATGCAGGGCACCCCCACATCAATGGCATTTCTATTGCTATGGGCAAATTGCAGTGCTTATGGGGGTGTCCATCTGGCCAGCCCTTGTCTCACCATTCATGGATACACTCACACACACATGCCCATGCCAGAACCCTACTCACCCTTTTGGGCTCCTGCACATTGGGCACGAGGATGGTGTAGATGCCGTCAACATTGACCCCTGACCTGTGGATCTTGTCACAGTCCTGGTACTCCAGCACAACCGGACCTATGAAGGCAGCATTGGATCAAAGCAAAAGTCAGCTGGAGATGAACAAAGAGAGGGAAAGATAGAGTGGGCTTGCCTGCCTGCTGTGTGCAGGTTCTGGATGGAGTGGTGAAGGGCCCAGGAGACAAGATGAGCCAGATATGGACAGGTTTCCTAGAGGAGGTGCAGTGGAAACAGAACAGTGAGCAGGAACTCAAGGGGTGCAGTGGTGGTGTGAGAAACCCCAGCCCTGTCTTTTCTATCAAAATTATGAACAAGAGATTATTTCTATATAGAACCCTAGTTCATTCCAGGCTGCCCTACTTTTTCTGTTTGAGTACATTAAGTTACAGAAAGTATTTGTTCTATTTAAATTCCAGTAATACAAGTGACAGCAAAAGATAATTTATCAACATCCAGGGACTTTCCCATACCCCCATTCTTCCTTCCCTTTTCCACCCTGCCAGCAACCCTTCAGGTCCTCCTTTGCACCTCTTAAGCTAGAAAATTGGGATAGATTATGACCCTTCGATGCAGCCAATGAGAAACATGATGAACTGCTTCTCTCTGGTAGAGATAAAAAGAGCCTGCTGTGGCCCCCTGCGTGCTGCTACCTTACGTTAGGGTGCTCAAGCCCTTCTGCAAAAGTGAAACCGTGCCTTGTGGAGATTTCTCAGTGTTTGGGTGCTTTATTAACTGCACCAACAACTTGAATCTGTGGGCATAATCCCAACAGTGGTGTTAGGGCAGGGTTCACAGCATGGTAAAGGCTCTGGGTGCCTGATCTGGTGTGAGCAGGGGCAGGGAGCTGAGGCTGACACACACCATGAGTGAGAAGCCTTGTCAGGGAGTGTCTGGCTACTTGAGGTAGGGTGAGACCAACACAGAGAGGGAAGTAAAGGGAGAGCAGAGAGTAGAGCTTTGCAGTGGAGCCATCTGGCTCTAAGTGCCAGGTGGAGCTCAGGCCACCTTGCCCAGGAAGAACGACCTTGTGCTCAGAATATGGCTGCAGAGGCTGAGCTACAAAGCACAGCATCCCGAGAGCAAGTACTAGAATATTCAGAGAGGGTCAGGGATCCCTCACCCAACAAGGGGCTCCCCATCCCAGACCCAGAGGCTGAGGGCCCAGGGTATGAACACTGAATCAGCTGAAGCACAGACCTCCTTCTTGGGGCTTTCTTGGGTGTGGGGTCTTGGTCTCCACTCCTGACTCAAATTTTAGCCTGAATCTCGGCACAGGGCCCTCATTCTGCCCTCCTTAGAACTGACCACTGGCCTTTAAGAGCCCATGAAGAGCTCTTGGACTGCATTTCTGGACTGTATTTCTGAGTTCAGGAAAGTACTGATTTAACTACTGAACCTACCAGTACCCATGGGCCTCAAAAAAGTGACAGTGGATGAAGAGCTGCATGGATTTGAAACCCTTCCGCTAGCTCATCTAGAAAGATCCCATGAGAGATACGGGTTTTGATTCCACCAGAAGCCAAACTGTCTGAGTAGGTAAGTAACATTAGATGGGGCTAAGGTTCTCAGTGGATAGGTCCCAAGTCCACTGAGAAACTGGAAGACTTTGAGGGGCTACTGACTTCCTGCTTCAGCCTCATACTTGGGCTGTGGCTCCCAGATCCAGCGTCTGGGGCACCTGTATGAGGGGGCTGCTGTGCCCACACCACCAGTGAGGTGACTAGGACTATATCCATCCCAGGCTGAGCACATTTCCCGGACAAGGGTCTCCACTGCTCACCTGCCAGCAGCCCTCACCTCCCCATAGCCAGAGGATCGCAGTCTACATAAGCATGGCCAAGGTGTGGGCCAGAAAGCAGCCCACAGCTGGTCAAACTTCCCCAAAGGCTGAACAAAAAGCTGGCCTGAGAATTCCAGCCACCCTTATAGTGCTCCACACACTCCAAATTTCCTTAGTCAACAACAGTAGCAATTATAACAATGATCAGTGACTAAGTAAAATAACCATCACAGTTGTATTGCAGTGTTTTCAGTGCCCATCTGCATTGAGGAAAATAATTGAGAGTGAAAACAGGACAGGAAAAAGGTGGACGGTATGGACACACAGCACAATGCAAGCACTGCCTGGATTCTCTCTGAGCCTCTCTGCTGGGAACCTATACTCATCTCACCCCCTGTTGAACTCAGATGCTTTGATGAGCCCCTTCCTGTGCATGGCTTCCTCTCATCCTCCATGCAAAAGCCTCCTCCATGGCCTCATGCAAAAGCACTGTGAGATTGCCATCCCACTGCACAGGTGAGGAAACCTGAGGATCTGAGAAATTAAAGGAAGATGCTAAGTCCCAGGACTAGCAAGTGACAGAGGGCAGGAACTCCAAAAGGGAGTCCAGACTCTCTTCCTATCACCAGACCCTTTGCTCTTTGCCTGGGGACCAAACCTCAATAGGAGGAAAAAACACCTCTCAAACATTTTTCTCGGTGACAGTAGAGGACATTTGTGGAAAGGGTGCCTGTAGTGACATACCCACACAACCTCCCAGCCACACAGATGAGCAGACTCTGAGCCATGCCATAGACAGGGTTAACCCTGAGCCTATGGGGAAAGGGAGCCCTGCCCTGTGCTCAGGATGAGCTTCAGATCCCACATACCAGGCTC
The DNA here is from genome assembly GCA_002564305.1 of Octomys mimax. Classification (NCBI taxonomy): domain Eukaryota; kingdom Metazoa; phylum Chordata; class Mammalia; order Rodentia; family Octodontidae; genus Octomys; species Octomys mimax. The sequence continues at coordinate 9,833 of NDGM010198758.1, read as the reverse complement.
ATCCTTCAGCCCCACTGCCCAAGCCACCCACAAGCCCCCAGTAGATTCTGCTCACTGCCCAGCTTGTGGGCTGGAAGACATAAAGCTCCTCCTCAGGCCTTGTGGACTTAGGATGGAACCACAGTGTGGTCGTGGGCCCAAGTTCCTGTCAGCCACGGAGACAGGAGTCCCATCACTCTTGCTGTATTCCTTGTCTTGAAGGCTTCTTAGCACCCCCCCTCCCATGGCCATCAACACCAGAAGCCCCTCTCTCGGACCTCCCTCCCACCCAGCCACTCTCCACCCTGTCCCACCCATGCCCCACTATGTCCTCACATCAGGGTCTCCTCCCCTAAGTGTAGCCCCTTAGGCCAGCTCTACTGTGGAGCTTCATGCACACTGCTTGCAGGGAACCTGCACACAGTAGGCCCCCAACAAAGGAGTGCTTCCTCCTGCCCTCTGAGGCCTACAGTCAGCTGAGTACTTTAGCAAGAGACAGGAAATGTGTGTGCACCCTGAATGCCTGCACCCATGTCTGAGCCTTTCACCCTGTGGGTAAGAATGAATGTTTGTTGACTGAGTGAGTGAAGCCGGAATCAGGAACTCTTAGCCCCCAGTGACCCACAGTGGGAGCAGGGAGTGCTGAGGAACAAGTGCTTCTCAAGTCTGGCTAGGGGAGTCTCCTGCCTTTCCTGTGGCACTCTTTGGCTTCGGGGTGGATCATTAACAGGAGAGAAGTCCATGATATCTATTGAGTTCCACATACCCATGAAATGGGGAAAGTTTGGCTCAGAAAGGTAGGGCAAGTACAAACAATTGAGGATGATGTGTGAATCCTGGAACTCAAATGTGTCACCTGGGTGTTGCTGTCCTTGTTAACACATCACCTCCATTGAGCAGGTGGGAAAACGGAGGCCATGGACTGGATGAGATGGGGCAGACCCTGGCACCTGTGGACTCAGGAGGAAGAGTCTAAAGTTTGCTGTCACATTATTATTGCCTGCTATTTCTATGTCCAGATGGCCAAGAGGATACGAACTTTCCCAGGAATGACCCAACCCAAAGTGACCCCGGAGGCTGAACAAAGCTCCTGCCCAGCTCCCACCCTTCCCTAGCCTCCTTCCTCGGACACTCAGCCTGCTCACCTGGACCCTGCTCCACCAGGCTCATGAGCTGCTGCAGGTTCTCCAGGAGCTGACCCTGCTTCTGCTGCAGTTGGCTGGAGCTGTTGCTGGCAGCTTGCAGGTTGTGCTGGACACTGGACAGTGTGCTGCTTTGGAGATCCAGCAGCTGCTGCAGCTGCTCCTTCAAGCCGTGAAGGCCAACCAGCTGGGCCCTTTGCTGAGTCTCCAGGTCCCTGCAGAACATGGCGCATAGAGGTGAGCCCACTGTCCAGCCGCACATGCACATCCACAAGGGAGAAGCAGAGCAGCGGAATGTTCTGTGTGGGTTCACACACCTCACAGTCCCTGCCTCTGGTAGGTGTGCACTGGGCCTAAGGGGAGTGGCTACACTGGGACCTGAGGAGGAGGGTGGTCAGACCTTTGGTACACCAGCAACTACGTCACCACTGTCTGTCTCCAAGTGCCCCAGGGCTGAGAGACAGGGTTGGGATGAGGGTGTTTTGCTCAGAACTAAATTCAACCAGGGCAGAAGAGATAGCTCCCAGGTCCTAAAGTATAACTACAAATTAGGCAACCTAGAATTCTAGAATTTTAGCTCTCTTCATGGATCAAGAGTTTATTAACAACATCTTGCATCTCTGTGGGTTTTTATACAGTTATCTAACTCCAAGTGATTGAAAATGGCCCAGTTCTTGCTGCCTGGACATTGAGGTGGGGGAATGAGATAAGAATAGCTCCAAGGTGCTCAGGCCAGAGGGAGAGGGCAGTCATTATGGCTGTGCTCTTCGTATAGCACATGTAAGTAAGAAACACAAAAGCAATTTATCCTCAGAAGTTCTTTCAGCTTGGAAATGTGACTTGGGTCATGCATCTGAGTAGGTCTCTAAGCAGAGGGAATAGATAGTTAAGTATGGATTTCACTATGGTAACTCTAGAAAAACACTAGCAACTAAGAAGTTACCTCCTATAATTTAATCATTTGCTTTTTGAAACCCACAAATTATCTACAGAGGGAGAAGGGCAGAGGTGGTAGGTGACTACCCAACAGCTTGTAAGCCCTGACAGGGAGGAAAGGGGGAGGACACCACGCACTGGGTTCACATTGCTCTTTGTGACCACTCTGAGAGTGCCAGTCTGTCGGGCTGGCACCTTGCTCTCACAAGACTGAAAAACTAAGAAGTCTCACTGTGGTGTGCCCAGCCCTTGCTCTGATCTGTCCATGACACAGGATCAAGGTGAAGGAGCTTTGTTCCTCACCTCAGGGTCCTGTCTAGAGACCCTGAAGCTCTGTGTGGAAGCTCAGTTGGGCTGCACTATCCTACATGGAAGCTCTGCAAGAACCTGAGGCTGTTGTTGTAGACCAGCCAAAACAAGTCTGCAACCTCGTATGGGGCAAGGTCAGAAAACTGGACTTTAGGTGCTGCCTTGAAGACTGGCTGGGACATGAAAGGGATCAGTGTGTGTGAGCATTCGCCATTGCTGGGGAAGCGGGGGCACTGAGCACTCACAGTGCACAGGAGTCTTTGGCAGTGGATGCTGAGTACAAAGAGACACTCAGGACCCAGGTTCAACCAAAATGAGAATAAAGATCCTAGGCCTAGAAAAACTAAAAAAGAAAAGAAAAATTATCTTCTGGTGATTCCCCAGACAGTGCACTGGGGAAATGCTAAGCAGGTAGGAAGACAGTTGCCACTCATGAATAAAGTAAAACGAAGATGATAAAGTACTGCTGTTTCCTCTGGTCGAGAAAGCCATTTTGGAAGCAGTGTCTTGGCCCAAATTTGGAAATGACAGGAGTCCTCTGTCACAGGAGGAGCTAGGGTATACCCTCTGCTGGCTTCCAGTCCTAAACTCCACGGCCCCTCAAAAGGAGGGGGAGAGGAAAAGGGCCTGGGGACAGACCCTGGGATCCTCTTTCCAACTTAGCACCACCTTCTAGCCCTCAGAGAGGAGGCAAAGAGGTCCAGAAGGAGAGGAGTAAGGAGAAGAGGAAAAAGGGTGCTTATGCGGAAACTACCTGAAAAGCTCCTCCTAACCCTTACCCTAAATTTTAAAAAGGATTGGAACAATGTAAGAGAGATAGAGGCAGCTTCCCCATTCCTCCTACAGAGCACACATCCGACATGTGTGCATGCAGGGAGGGGTCTGCAGGAGAAGGGAAAATTGGATTCATAAATGCCCCTCTTAGCTGTTCAGAGATGAGAAGCATTAAAAAGGAAATGAAACACCTTCTCAAGGAGTGTTTGGGTTAGTGGAGTGGCTAGACCATCTACTGGGCACATGTATACTTTAGCTGAAATGATGCTCATAGTGAATATCTTACTAACTTGAGAAGAAAGAGAAGTGCTTAGGAGGGCAGCTACGGCATCCTCCAAGACCAGAAGTCACCCCTTCAGAAACTAACTTTCCAAATAGGGATCCAAAGTGAGAGCATAAACTTGCAGGTCCTAGGGACCAAATGCTAAACCTTAGATAATTAATCGCTAAAGGAATCAAAGAATCAGCCTCCAGAGCTCAAAATATTCCAAAGGTCCTTGTGATACATCAGGAAAGGGAAGAAATCCTTAAAGTTTTCATACAGAGACTCAGGGATCAAACAAGGCCTGGATGACTCCTTAGGGTAGGGTTTGCTCAAAGTAAACTTAGTGATCAAGAGCTGGCTGGATATCACAGAGCAGCTACAAAAGATTGAGACATGAAATGAAAAACCTAATAAAGGGTTTTCTGAGGGAGGTTCAGTGTGTTTGTTAAGAAAGATGAGGTCAGACAAAAACAAAAGGCGAAGGTCATGGTCTCCACAGGAGAGGAAGTTGTCAAGAAACTAGATCAAGAATCCTCAAAGGAAATGGGAAGCCGTAACAGAGAAGAGGTGAAAGAACTCAGGGAAAGACTCCCAAGAACAGCACCAGATGCTTCAAAATGCTGAAAGCAGGGCACGTAGAGGGAATTCCCAGACTGGAAGAAAGGGTAAGTGATTCCTTTTATGACTTTTGATGAAGACTAGGGAGTCAGGGGTTCCTTTTAAACAGGTCCCATGAGGAGTTCTTGATAAACCTGTGAGTAGGATTTGAAGAGGAAGAGATTATTTTTCTGATTGACTGAAGTACCACCCACTCCTTAATATTTCACCCTAATGGATAATTTTTATTTAGAAAAATTACTAGTATCTGGGGTAAAAGGGAAGTGTTTTCAACTTCTAATACTTGAAAGAATAATACTTACACTAGGGCCAGAGCAGATTAAAAAGTCACTATTGTTCTAATCTCAAGGGTAGAGATTTGATGTTGGTCTTGGGTTTAGGATGAGAAGAAGACAAGCAAAGGTAATCATGGGCCTTCTGGCAGAAGAAGAGAAAAAGAATGTGGCAGGGTCAGGGAAGGAAATGAAGTGGGTATCAATTATCCCACTATGAATTAGGGTAAAGCAACCTGGATAAGTACTTAGGAAAAGGCAATATCCAATTTCTGTTCAAAGCAGAAAAAGACTGCAGCCAGCCATAGGGACTAACTAAGGACACGGTGCATTACACCAGTTCTCCCAATCAGAAATCCTGCTGGCCCATACAGGTTCATTTGAGACCTGAGAGCTATAAACCAGGTTGCCCAGGCCTGACACCCAGTAGTTACCCAATCCCTATACCCTTCTTAGCAAAATTCCACATGAGGACAAGTGGTATTGTGTGGTGGATGCCTCTTGCAGTTGGGTTGTCCTTTAGATCCCAAAAGCAGAGACCTCTTTGTCTTTGAATGGGAAAATCCCTGTCAACAGAAGGAAATAGCATTACCATCACACCAGGGATCTGTAGAGGCTTCAAACTTATCTGGCCAGATTTTAGAAACAGTTTTGGAAGAATTCCAACTTCCTAGAGAAGCATGCCGATTACAATGTGTAGATGATCCTTTGATCGCAGGGAAAAAGGAACACCAAGTATCAGAAGGCACTACGTGCTTGCAAAATTCACTGGGTAGGAAGGGCTTAAGAGTCTCAAGAATACACCACAGTTTGTGGGAAGAAAAGAGATTAAACACCTGGGACACGTAATCAGTAAAGGAAAAGCAAAGAGTAATCCTGAAAGGATCTCATATGTAGTCAAATTATCTGCTCCAAAGACAATAAGAGAACTCAAAAAAAATTGTGGGTTAATTGACTACTCCTGCATACGAGAATAGACCCTTATGCTCAGAAAACAAAAGTTCTATACCTCAAACTAATAGAAGAGGAACCTGATCCCTTACAATGGTCCCAGGGGAAATCTTCAAGCCACAGAGCCATTAAAACAAGCCCTTATAATGGCTCCAGGCCTAGCACTCCCATCCCCAGAGAAATTCTTTCAGTTGTTTGTTAAAATAGACAAAAGTTTTAACTCAAATATGGGGAAGAGAAAGAGAGCCCAGCACACTCATTTCTAAACTCCTTGGTCCTTTGTCTGGAGGTTGGCCAGAGTGTGTGCAAAAGTGGCTGCTATCACTTTATTGGTTAAAGAGAGCATGAAAGTAGCCTTTGGCGGGGCCTAGTAGTCCTCCATCTCAGTTAGAATCATCTCAACAAAAAAGCAGGGAACGGCTGAAGGCCTCCAGAATATTAAAATGTGAAGCTATTTTGTTAGAAAAGGATGGTCTAGTCCTCACAACCGAAACCTGCTTAAATTCAGCCAGTCACATATGGAGAGAAAAGATACCAAGACACAGTTGCCTGGACACCATAAAATATCGAACTAATATCAAATTATTTTGATATCATAAAATGTCAAAATAATTTCTAATCAGATCAGAAATTATTTGTGGATGGATCCTCCCAATTTGTAAAAATGAAAAAGACATAATGATGTACCGTTATTAATGGAGAGAAGAGCATGCCTCAGGTAATCGGGATAGATTATCCAAAACTTGTGAATTATATACTTAAAATCAGGCTCTAAAGTTTCCTAAAGGACAATAATACAGAATATATGCTGATTCCACATATACTTATGGGGTAATGCACACCGTGGAAAGATTGGATAGAGTAAAGCCTCACATATAGTAATAGAAAAGGACTAATGCGTGGGGAACTGACCAAACAAGAACATGCTGGGAAATCTTTCCTTCAGAAGAAGTGGCTCCAGTTCACATAAATAAATGGTCATCAAAAGGGAGCTACATAGAGATGATAAGAAACAGGCTTGAGAACAAAGATATTAAATAAGCCTCTCAGGAGAGGAAAATCAATGTTAAATCTAACTCCAAATATCCATAAGGTTGTGTTAAAGCCTCAACTCACCAGGGAACAGGAAAAAGAATTAGATGAGATTGGGGCAACACAGACTAAGGATCAAACTTGGATGTTACTCAGTGGAGTGTGATGATAAGTAAACCTCTGATGGGACAACTAACGTATGACATCAAGGTAGTCATTGGCGTCCCCAGGCTGTGTAGTGCAATACTTAGGAACTAGGGGTGCTTAGAAATTTATACCATTGCTAAACAGATTTGTGGAAATTGTATAACATTTTAGAGAATAGATAAGCATGTAGATTGGATTCATCACATTTATCATAATCAGCAAAGATCCATCAACTATACTAGGAATGTGCCACCAGCCAACTAGGTTTAGTAGGTTAGTCAGGGAAAACAAGACTGCTGAGGATATGATTCTATCTGAAGGGTGTGACTATGTGAGGAGGACAGTGTTGTGCCTTTATTTCTGATAACACAGCCTGAAGAGGAGGTCTTTCCTGCTGTGCCCCGTGCAATGCTGGGGGTAAACTCTGGGCTGCCTGGCACCTCACCTCAGGCCCAGCCCAGTCTAGCAGCCCGTGTTCCTCCCAGGTCCTCTGGACTCCAAACCTGGTTACAGTCCATCACAGCCCAGGCCCAGGCCCAGCTTCAACCTCAGTGCCCACAATAGTTCCTCATCCCAGTCCTAATGCAGGCCCTGCTCCCACCCCACACCATAGCCCATGTCCAGCTCCCTATGCCAAAGGCCCTACAAGGACTCACAGCTCTCGACAATAAACCGGCAGAAAACTTGGAAATAGATTATCCACTTTTACAGACTGGCTAGAAACATAGTTTGTACATGGGAGCAGATGATTACATTGGTATTAACCTCCGTAATAGTGACAGGAGTTCACACCTTTGTGGGATGTTAGGTCTGATCAGTTCTGGCCCTCGTATGAAATGCTGAATTGTTAAGGTAGTCGTCTAATATGGCTAAAGCCCTTAAAGCAACAGCTCATCTTTCCAGAGACCACCCCACCTCCCCCCTTCTTCTCCAACCCAGCCTAGGGTGAAGTTTCCTTTCAGCTTTTCTACTGCCTCAGAGAAGACCCCAATCAGCTCCTCAGATATGTCTAACCATCCCCCTCAAACTCCACCCCTAATAAAAGGCCATAGACGCCTCAGCTTTCTTTGTCTCAGGCCAGAGGGTCTATCTGCCCCATCTGCCCTCAATCTTCTCTGTGTCTTTGGAGTTAATAAAGGCTTCTTTTATCTTTCCTAGCTCTTTATTGCACTGTCAAAAAAAAAACTATCAATATCATTCTGTGTATGATATATCAGTGATTCACTGAGACGGCTCTAACCAGATACCCATATCTTATCAACAAAACAATATATTATTGCTGGAATCTAGACTAAATTATGAAACTTAGTCTCAGAAAGTTCTAGGGCACTTTGAAAATCAACATTGTCCATCTGGGGTGAAAATGGGGCCAACTATGATAAAAGAAAATAGGTGAGAATTTGTGAGAAACAAAAAGTGGTCTGTTTTCAGGAGGTACTTTAGCCTGAGGATATGACTTAGGTAAGTGATGGGGAACCTTTCAACACTTTCTATGATACACAGAGCCCACTGAGGCATAGTGCTACCACTGCCCTAGGTCTGTCACCTGAGAAAGTCTCTAAACAAATGGGGGTTGTAGTAAATAGTGAAATAAATATGGAATTCCCTGAATAACTGGAAATGCACTGGCAGTTAAGAAATTACACCCTGTGGTTTAATCATTTGCTTTTAGAAACCTATAAACTATTTACAGAGGAAGAAGGGTAAAAGGATAGGTCCCTACCCATCAGACTGTAAACACCAAGTACTTGGACCATGAGAAAGGGGGAGGGAACTGCACACTGAGGCTGATAATACTCTTTGTAAGTTAAAAGGTCTTGCTTCTATTGTTCCCAACCCTCCCTCTGACCTGCCCCTTGTGTGAGAACAAAGGTGAAGAGGTTTTGCCCCACACAGAAGCAATGGCCTCTCTCCCTGTTGCCTGTTGACAGTTGCAGAGAAGGAGTAGCCTCCCAGAACCCTGGCCTTGGTAGTTTCTTCTCCATTTAGCTGTGAAATAAGATAAGATCAGCCTGGGGTAAGGTGTCAGACTTCTGTACTAATTTATGTGCCAAGGTGATCTTTTCCTTTGTAATTAAAGTGTATTCCATGATGCAGATTTGCATACAGTGAAGGGACTCTGACTGGCAGAGTGGAAACTGGTTGCTGTGGTGTCCTCAGGGAAGGAGAGAAGGTGGACTGGACCTGCTTTATTTATGTGCAAATAAGATCAATTAAAACAAACACACACAATCATGTGTCTGTCTTGTTTGCTGCTACAGGTCCTGAGTCTGATCCCCAGTACTGGGGGATGCGGGGGAAGAAGTACAGGGTGAACTCTATGTATGTCAATTACATCTCAATCAAGCAGTTAAAATTTAAAAACTAAGGAGAGGAAAAGAAGACAAAGCAGAAAGAGAGAATCAAGGTGTCCCGAGCCCAAGAGCACACCGTTCTTTCTGTGCCCCTATACAATGCTGGGCAAGCGCCCTGGTCTGCCTGGCCCCCCACCTCAAGCCCAGCCCAGTCCCACAGCCTGTGCTCCTCCCAGCTCCAAACCTGGTTGCAGTCCATCCCAGCCCAGGCCCAAGCCCAGCTTCAGCCTCAGTGCCCACAATGGTCCCTCACCCTAGTCTTAATGCAAGCCCTGCTCCCACCCCACACCATAGCCCATATCCAGCTGCCAGCCCTACCCACATCCCCAACTGTAGCCCGGGTCCTGATTTCAAGACGTGGTGGCTCAGCCCCTGCTGCTCAGAGACCAGGTGCTCACCTACTGGGATTGTGCAGCTCACGAATCTGTGCCTGGAGCTGCTTCTCCAGCTTGTCAGTGGTCTGCAAAGCTTCCAGCATCTGGTGCTCCATGTGTGACATCTGGTTCCTCACCTGTACCAGGGAACAGGAAGTGGGTGCTCTGTGAGCCCTGCAGGAACCTACCAGATGCCATCCACCTCCCATAGGCCTGTCATTCCTGACTCTTTCTAACCAAGAGTCATCCTCCAAGTCAGCCCTTCCTGTGGTCACTTGTGCACACACAGACAGGTCCTGCCTGAGCACCCGATCTGCCTCCTGAATTTTCCCCCCATCACTACCTGTGACAGTTGCAGCCCTACTCCCAGGCCCCAGAAGGATCTCCTTGACCTCGCAGCAAGTGCTGCCAGCCATCCCTTCCACATGGTCCCTGACAACTTCACTTCATGGCCCCTTCTTCGGCTCTGAGTCTGTGGCCTCTTGCCCAGTGTCCTGCACTAGCCTCCTCACAGGGCCACCCTGGTCCCCTCTGCCCATTCCTGCTCGGCAGTCTTTCCCAACGTGGCCACTCTGTTCACAGTGGCCCTGTTGCCCCTTCTGTCCTCACCGTGGCCCGCCAGGCCCATGACTCTGCCTGCATCATCTTTCTGCCCACCTGCCACTCTCCGGTGGTCTCTC
>NDGM010198492.1:0-10737 GCA_002564305.1 Octomys mimax | reverse complement strand
TTCAATCCCTGATTCTGCCAAAAGAAAGAAAGAAAGAAAGAAAGAAAGAAAGAAAGAAAGAAAAAAAGAATCCATCTGCGCAGCACAATGGCCAGTGAGGCGCAGCTACTGATCTGCTGTCCTGACAGCCTGCAAAGCTGTATGTTTAGAAATCATCAGGACACACATAAATACATACATATGCAAAGTATATACAAGAAAGAAAAATGGAAGACTTGGATTAAACTGGATGCTGCAGGACATGGTCATTAGGTATTTCTTGTTAAGCATATGTAGTGCATCCCTCGCTTACCAGTTCACTCAGGAATATAGTGTATGAAAAGAAAAAAAGAGACCCTGTCAAGAATGCTTACATATTCTTTAGAAAAAATCCTACAAGACATTTCTTTTTTAAGGCTACTTTTAGGCAGGGGTTACCATGTATCAGAACAGCAATGATTACTAAAATTAATTATCTACTGGTGAAACCGACCCAAAACTCCTTGCTGGCCTTTCTCCAGACTTAGGTAAGATTTTACTACTTTTCTGTAAGTCCCAGGCTTTGAGTTTGAACAAAACTTGAGAAAAATATGGTGAGGCAATGCAAACATGGCTTTCTAAATGCAAACAAAAAGCGAGAAAGAGAAAAACCTATGGATGATTGAATGGACTACACGAACTCGAAAGTAAACATGGCACTGAGTCATGCTGTGTGTGTTTGGCCCAATGTTCCCGTTCTGTCTCATCGAGGAAGGTTTCTGTGTGGACACCTCAACACTTCAGGGACTTTGGGTGTTCTGTGTCGCTGCTTCTGAGAGGGGCATCTTGCACTGTGCTAGAGTCCTACTCTCACAGCACCCTGCGTGCCCTGGGGCGCTGGCTCTGGGGCTGAGGGGGGCCTTGCTGCCTGAGAGGAGCTGGGACTCCTGGGTAGCTGAAGCGCAAGGCTGGGACGGGGAGGGAGGGTGGCCGGCTCCATTGGGACGTGGCACAGAGTGGGCTCCCCCATTGGGACTCGAGAGCGGTTTCTTTCCGTACCTTTCTTTGTCATCTTTACTAACAGATGAGTCTCGTTTATCTACATCTCTATCTCTGTCATGAGCTGCAGCGGACGCGCTGCGCTCCAGCTCCCCTGGCTTCAGCCAGGGCGGAGGGGTCGGGAACGACGGAGGCGTTCGGTGCAGCCGGTTCCAGGGTTCGTGAGGGTTGCTAAAGCTCTGCACACTGGGGCCATCCTTGTGGCCGAACATTGAGTTGGGTGCTGAAATGGTGAAGTGGAGAACAAAAAGGTTTAAGAGAAATTATATAACCTGCTGTAATGAAGGTACTTACCAAAAAACTTTTAACAGCATTCAGAGTTAAAATGAATACATATTATTGGGAGCTGGAAAAGGAAAGGAGATTAACAAATTCATTAGAGGAACTCTGGTCCTACACTGGAGATGTAGCTCAGTTTTTTTTTTTTCTTTAAAAAAGACCAAAAGCAGATGTGGGGTAAGGGATGGGTGAGGGATTAGAGATGAAAAGGACCACACAGGTGTCACTTTCACCTCATCGGACACATCTGGGGCATGCAGAAGTTCCGAGCATGCAGGGGGTGTGAGGATGGTGCGGCTCTGGTTGGAAACTCAGCTACAAGCAGAAGACACGGCTTCCTCCACCCGTCCTGCCAGGGTGCTTGCTCCTCTTTCCAACATTAGCAAACTAAAACCAGCATCCCCCAAGGCAGGACCTTGACCTGAACTGATGCATACGGTCACCATGCTGAGTTTTAAAGAAAACCTTCATGGTGATGCTGGGCTCAGAGCTATGTCCCAGGTCGCCTGTACTCCAGAAATATGAAATGTGGCATTGGAAAAGCCAGCTGTGGATTTGGTGGCTGAGAGCTGCCCAGGACATGAGAGAGGGCTGCAATTCTCTTCTTATTCAAGATGAACTTTTTAACAGTAGAAAACCTGGTTCTCCTGCAGATCCTGAGGCAGGCGGTGCTGCCAGCTTTTTGTATCGAGCCTGCTGTTCTTCAATGTACTTTTTCTGATCCCACCAGTGCCAGAGGTGAGATAACATTTATTTTTATTTTTATTTATTTATTTTGGCTGGCTCAGGCTGCTGTAAAGGAGGGTCTGGTGTAACATGTGCAGCTGGGGATTGAACAGCAGTCCCACATGCCTGACTGGGTTTGACCATGCAGGCGCTTAAACAACTGAGCTAACTGGTAAGCCACTAGAGCTGAGAAAAAACTTAAAAGTTGTTTTTATGCCTAATGTGAGCTGTTGCCAAAATCTTGATTAGCAGAAATGGGACATGGATGAAACTGTAAGCATTTATCAGCTTCGGGCAGGATAGTAACCAAGCCCACTGCCCTCCGGACCTCAGCACCACACACTGGCTGAGGGATCTCTGTAGAGTGAGGGCTTTGCACACTTGATCTAACTCCACCGCTCTGGCCTACTTCTTATAAGGACAGAACCTAAGTTTATTTCCCAAGAACATAGTTTTCTTTTATCCAGAAAGGTATGCAACCATACACAGGTCAGAGGAGAGAAACAGTCCAGGCAGATTTGAAAAAGTTAGAGGTACTCACTAACTGAAGGGTTTCCAAGTCCCCCAAAGGCATTGCCACCGACTGCCGCAAGGCCTGTGAACGTAGACGGCCGATTAAAAGGCTCTGCAAACAAAATTGGGAAGAAGGAAATGGTCACCGGCTCTGCTCCCAGAGCTGGGGAGAGTAACAGGGATCCCCGCCTTCTCTGTGCCTGTCTCACTTCTGCTGCCCTGGGTGGAAGGTTCTTCTCACACTTGGACTTAGGTACTGGCTGGCAAAATGTGTACAAGGGTGCCTTTTCTAGAACGCTGCATTCTGCCTCGTTCCTCCTTTCCCCGGGGACTAGCTCACATGGTGATGTTCTGTCACCGTCCTGCCCCAGCCCCTCTCCCAGGAATGGGGTCCGCAGGCTCTAACACTTTAAAGTTAATCTCTGGGTGATTAATCTCCGCCTACAGCCTGTTGCTATGTGCGCCACCACTGCCAGCATCTGCTGTGCGCATGCAGAATATACCAGATCATAAAGACCACAGGGAGCAGAAACTCTTCCTAGGCAGTGACACATTAGTAGGGCAATAAAAGGGGAAGTAACCAAAATAAAAATTTCTTTATAACATCACACTTTTTTTCTTTCTCCCGGAGGTGCCCTTCAGCTGTGGGGCAAGCCTGTATCTTCTCCCTCCAATGGGCAGGGCCAGGCAGTGCTGACCTCAAGCCCTGAAGCACCCAGGAGCAGCTTCCCCACAGCACCCTGATGAACTCCAGATAGAAGAACGACTAAGCGCAGATCTACACCGGAGGAGAGTGGTGCAGATCCTGAAGGTGGGGTATGTACCGAGGGCACCATCATCCTGCAGCGGTGCAGGAGGCACAGGCACGGGCACAGATGTGCCACCCAGGAAGCAGGAGCACCAGAACAGCCCGGAATGTCTCAGGCACACAACAGCAGTCCCCACCCTGGGGAGCCGACTCACCTAGGTGAGCAGCAGGGTTGAGAAAGTTGCTGTGATGAGGAGGTGGCCCAAAGGGGGTCCCGGTTGGGTGTGCAGCACCTGCCAAGCCAAACACAACCAAGTCAGCGGTCACAGAAGCTACCTGCTAGCAAGCAAGTCGTCTCCGGATGCCCAGAGGGAATGTTAACATAGAGACATGGCTAAGATCCACCCAGGGCCCTGCAGGTACCATGACAGTGCAAAGAAGACATCCTTGTGAAGCAGCAGAGAGCCAACCACCTCTCCTCCTCTTTCCTGGAGGGGCAGACCACCACCAAACTAGGCACTGCTTTCTAATATTAGAAACATGGAGATGATGGCTGGGGAATGGAGGAGCAGGTTGGCAGCCAAGGAAATCTGGAGAAGCCCTGGGTTCACAGAGATGAAGTAAGGCTCTTCATCTTAGGACCTGTTCTCTAAGAGGGGAGCACTGGTCTCGGGATCCTTCACAACCTGGGCGTGGGCAAGCATCTCCCTTTGAAGACCTCTGGCCAGCTGGGAGCTGTCTTGGGGCTCAGGCCTGGGCTGCAGTGTCTGGCCTCCACACAGCTCCCATTCTTTCCCTAGGAGAATGTTTGCTCTCACACACCTACAATGAAGGATCTCACAAGACTCAACGATGTGACATGTGTCGCTCCACGTTACATGCGGCTCTGGGAGATGAAGGGCTCTAACGGCTCTTGATTTTCAGTGCCAGGAAAGGCTGCTTTATTCACACATTTTAAACACCAAAACACATTAACTGCCTCTCCTAGTTTTTTCTCTGCCTGCCAGAGCTTAGAGGCCTTCTTGGCCTTCATTTTCCCTTGATCCCATTTCTTCCTCCACAGCATGTATGACACACACTTGTTCTTCCTCAAATCCTGTTTCTGAAGGATGCTGGGAAAGGAACAAAAGAGGGTGGGCTTCTGAGGGCGGAGGCAGTGTTTGTATGAGTTCTAGGCACTGAGCTCATGTTCATACTGCACACTGGAGAAGGCGGCTTGGGAACCAGAGTGCTGTCAGGGTCACCTCAAGAAGCCTTAGTGCATGTCATGCTTTGGTCCCTCATAGTAGATGAAAGCGGCTGCATTTAACAAGCACGATCAAGTTATAAATACCAATTAGAAGTTTTACCAAACAAGCACTTTGGATGAAGCCCCACACTGCTAACACAAAAAGATTGCCCGTATAAACAGGGCCTGGATTTACTAGCTTACTGAGAAAGTTTCCTAATCTCTTACATTTTGTCTAAGTTCCTATAAACAAATACAAATCCCCTCAGGAACACAGATGAAACATAGGAGGCTTGCTCCTCACTGTGCTTTTATTAACTCAGCTTAAAGGTTACATTACTGTTCCCTGGGCTGCGAGGGTCCTATGGGCCTAGGGCAGAAGAGAGAGATGCACAGTATGGGACAAAATTCAGTCACAGACAGAATCACTGGAGCTGCAGGCACCCAAGGGGTGGTCCACCCAGCCAAGATGGTGGCTCATTTCCACCTAGGAAGTGTTAAAATGGCACCCCATCTCCACAGGCGCATCTCCTCCAGAACATTCATTAGGCACTGCTAGTGTTGCCAGGTAAATGTAATTTTGGCCACACACTGTCTGTGTAGTACAAGCTAATTAATGCTTCCATGAAGACCAGAGACATGGTCAGCCCGAGGTCTCCAGGGATGCTGACAGCTCCAGAAGTACTGAAGCAAAAGAAGCCAGTTCATCCACTTGACTCAAATGAAAGCCAAGGAGAAATTTCTCCTTTTCTCTCCAAACATTGCTCTTAATGTAGCCCTGCCTCAGAGCTAGGTGCCATGGTAACAGAGCCTTCAAATATGTCCCTAGACAGAACCGATGGAGCAGAACCTGAGATCTTAGCAAATTCCATCCACCCTCAAGGGTGATTCACTTGCATTGGCAACAAGGTCCACAATAATGATGACTCCTTGCAATGTGGGTTATTTCTCTTTTCCTCGATGGAAGAGTCCACCAAAATTGAGTCTTGGATCGAAGCCTGGAAAGGCAGCCGGCAGAATGGATATGAAACTTGTTCCCTGAGGGTCAGAAACAGCGGGCCCCTTCACTGCTGATGTTCAAACGAATAAATTCTACTTAGTGCAGTGGGTATGAAGTTATTGAGCTTGTTACCAGAACAAGTTCAATGCCACTGTTCTTGAGTATTTACTGAGTAGGGGCTATGTGAGGGAGTATGCACTAAAAATAAGTTTTAAAAAGATTGCCGAGAAGCCCTGGACACCATGGGGGCTGTTCTCATCCACTGAATATGCTGGATGCCCACTGCCTTCGGGTGGCACATACCTGGCCCAGGAAGGGCAGTTCTCGTACGCACACATCCCATGCTCCTCTCCCCGAGGTCCCCTCCAGTACACTCAAGGGACTCTTGGGAGTATGTGTTCTCAGAGGTTAAACGAATGACAAACCCAATGGCTAGGTCACAGGCCTAATGACGGAACACCTTTCTCCCTACATTTCTTCCATCACTCTACCTAGCCGGGGAATATGAAGTGCTACAGCAGAGAAAGCCAGGTGGCAGCCACGAGGTCACAGGCTTATTACAGACTGTCTTTATCTCTGGGGGAGGGGGGAGGCACAAAGTCACCGAGCACTCTGTGGGCACCTGCGGGATGGGGAGCCACATCCTTCTAGCGTTTCTGGCACTGTTCCCTTCAGAAGCACCCTCGGCAAGCTTTCTGATTGGTTTCAATGGCAATTGGCATGCCTGTGAGTTATACTGGTTCGATACAGAAGCAAATAATAAGCTGAAGCAATAGGAGTGCCCAAAAGGAGAGATGATCTCTTCCTTCTTTAATGAAAGAGGGTGCATCAATGGAGAAGGGCCACCCACCCAGTGGACAGAGATGGTGCCCAGCAGGCAGGGATGGAGCACGAGGCTATGTGGTGCAGGGCCTGCACAGAAGTAATTTAGCTACCCGAGAACTACATTTGTCAGCTCTCCTCTCCCCCTCTGAACTCACCAGTGGCAGAGAACAAAGTTGAAGGCCGGGCCAGGTCATGGGGGTGGTGGATGGCTCCGAAGAGGCTGGGGCCTGGAGGGCGGCTCAGGAACTCAGGTTTCAGTCCAAAGTCCAACTTATGTGGGTCTGACTGCATCTGTTTCTAAAGCAGCAAGGGGGACAAATATGGAATCCCAAGAAAGACACTAACCAAGAGTCTGGGCCCGGCAGGCTGAGCTGTACAAGTGGAGTGCTGGGCACCGAGCCCTATTCGGGTTCCAGTTGACAAACACTGTGAGGTGAAACAACCCAGAACCCATCAATGCTCACGGGGCAGGCTAGCGGGGGCACCTGGCAGAGATCTACAGGGCCCGCTGCTGCACAGTACCTGCTTCACACATCGGAGACTGTGAGAGGCAAGCGAGTGCTCTGACTTTGGGGCTGCGAAGATTAAGGAACACGAGCAAATCCTATTTATTCAAGCTGTCTCTACTCTTGGAGTAGTTTATTACTCTGCTATAAAGGACCATTTTAGCAAGTTTTAAAATGATAGTACTTTAAGGCTCATTTTATTAGGAATTATGCATGAATAATCTACTGTGTAAATTAATTGTTTAATGACTTTGCCATACTCTAATAGATCACAGCACATTAGTAACTGAATATTATGAAGAAATATCTCCGTGCCTACAAGCTAATTTTCAAATGATCACTGCTGCATATTTAAAAAACAACAACAGATGAAACTAAGGTGAGGCACTGGGTTTAATAGGCCCTCTCTTTTCCTACTCTCCCAGTTACCAGAAGAGGAAGTCAGCCCATACCAGCAAACATGGACGCCTCTTGTTGGGAAGCCCCTGCCGTCCACCTGGAAGCTAATCCTTCAGCTCACTTTCCTCTAAGCCTGCAGACACTGGCCTATGTCTTCCCCAGGGCTGCATCCTATAGTTGGTTGGCCCTGTGTGGCTCCAGTGGCCCACCTTCTTGCTTCTTCTCTTGGAATCAGCTTTATGCCCCCCGTTGGGGGCCGAGAGCCTTATGACCTGAGGCTGTGAGCTGCCTTCCTTCCCAGCACTCTCCTGCTCTCGCACTGCTCTCAGCCTGCTTCTGGCTTGCTCTTCCCACCTCCCAGACGTGTCCGATGCTCTGCCTGGCCCCCTACTTACCCCACTTAGTCCTCCTATGTTCTGAGTGATCTCTGCCCCCGTGCAATGACAGAGCTGACAAAGCATCTACGTGGACATGCGTGGGGGTAGGGTCGGAGGTGAGGAAACCCTACCGGTCCTTAATTGCTGCAGGTCAAAATCTTACCCATGCATTGCCCCCATTTAAAAGGGAAACCTACCCGAGCACCCCACACTAGAAACCACACCCCTTGGAAGCCCACAGCACTGTGTCACCGATGCACACACACACTGATCCTCCCTGCAGAACGCTTCAGGAACTAAACCACAGGAGAGACAAGTGCCCTCAGCCTGGCATGCTAAGTAACCCAAGGGTGGCAGATTCCCAATGAGTACTAGGTGAGTCACTAAATGAATGAGTGAATGAATATCAAAGAGAAAGGGAACAATGTGATTTCTGCCCTAATCTACCCAGGATATGCTAATGAAAGTCCCACTGTAAAGTAATAGCCAAACCCCCAAACCAAGTTTCTAATTCACTATAAATCTGTAAAAATCTTTGGAGTACCTCCTTTAATTTGGTTGCCAAATTATTTAGTGATAATATTGCATGGTATACAGCACAGTTTCATTAAACACAACTTAGGTCCATGAAGCAAAATGGAGCTGGGGGATTACAAACTGCTGGGAAGGGAAGATGAACAGTTATCTCACGTTCAAGAGGTCTTGCTAATTGAATTGGGATAATGAAAGTTTAAGTCACCAGGGACACTTTTATGGAAAACAAGTTGCTAAAGTGGCACATACAACATCCTTCATTGCTTTAAACCAAAGGAGTTAAGAGGGAGACATGCCTTACCTACTGTTCTGCTCACCACGTCATCCAGAACCAAAATGAACTGAACTAATCATCAAAAGCTAGTTAGCTCTGCGGCACACAAGCATTTCCAAGTGACGATAAACCGTAAGGCTCCCAATTAAACCTTGCCTCACCATAAAGTAAAAGTGAGCAAAACTCACTGACGGGACGCCAGGTGAAAGAGCAGGTGTCTGGCAACCGAGAATGTCTCGGGGAGCTTTGCTCCTTTTGTGAGGTTTGCTCTTTCTCTTTTAGCTAGGTTTTGGTTTGTTTCGATTTCTATGTTTCCTTAGTACGCGTCTGCAGTGCGCAATGGCCACGTTCCTTCCGGGACTCTCTCCCAAGAGCGCGTCTCTCACGCCTCGCTTGTCGGCTTTGATGGCGCTCACACACTGTCAGGATGAAGAGCTTGTGTGTGACCCAGCGGATTAGGTGATAAACGCTTGCTCACCAAGTGACAGATTAACTGAAGGCTCTTGGAGTAATCTGGGTGGATGTTTCCCACCATTTTGCCAGCCATAAAGTCGGACTTGTGAGTTACTTTGTCCCTTAAGCCAAGCACTGGCCCCACATCAGGTTCCTTGCAGTTTTTGTTCTTTTCCCTACTGTGTGATAAAGGCTCAGTAAAACGTGGATAGAGTCAACCACGTGACCAAAACCCACAGGCACACACAGATTCATCCACAGACAGGGTAACTGGCTAGAAGGTGGTTCTGGCAGTACTGACTACATTCTAATGCCTGGCATTGGTCACCAGAAGGAATAATGAAAGATCACTGCAAACTCAGTGTGACTTCTACAAGAATAGTCATTAATTATATGACTGCTAATAGCTGTTCAGCATGGTATTCTTCATACAGGGCATGAATTGCTTTTTATCATCTTTCCAAAGCCATAAAGGAAAAGTATAAACCACTTATTACTTAAAAGCAAAATAAAACATTCACTGTTTATTCTTTTGAGCTACTGTTTTTCATCTTCTAACTCTAGCTCACTATACTTAGATTCTAAACCTTTATTTTAGGATTTAATCCATATTTAAGGCCTATACCAGGAAGTTATCGGTCTGCAATTTTGCTGGTGGTTTCTCTAATTACTTAATAAGACTGCTCACTAGCTTTTCCAAGCGGGTCTTCAACTTTCCTGCCTATGTGTTTTATACTATGTTTTTAGACTCCCTATTCAGGTGCTCTTCACACTCCTCCCCTCCCCAGCTCCGCCCTGAACCAGAAGGTCCCACTGACCTTGACTTTCTGTTGGTGGTGGTAAATCTGCCAGGCGATGTGAACATGCATCGCACACCACTTCCCTGGTTTCTGGAACAAGAAAGAACAACGTGGTCAGAAGAAAGACACTTCACAGAAACCGCCTTCCATTTCCCCCACGCTTTCAGCAGATCTCGGCTACAGAGGCCTTTTTCATGAAATGACAAGAGCGCTTTGTATCCTCCAAGTGCCTCCGTCGGCCTCTGCCCAATGCTCAGTCGTGAGAGTCACAGCTCGTTGGCCCCTCTTCCCACATGGGCCTGAGACATCAGCTACGGCTCAGGAAACCCATCTTGTCCCAGTTACCAAGGACAAGATGGCAAAAGTCCACTTTGTGTCTTTCTCTCTTTCTTGTCTGGTGCCAGCTGGCAGGACTGGCAGAGTAGGAAGTCCTATTTAACGAATGCTGCCATGCTATAATGCAAATCAGCTGTTCAGAAGAGCTAATTAGGGACTGTCTGTGAATCAAATCAAAACAAGAAAGGGTACAGGACCTGTCATAACCTCCCCTGAGACTGCTTTTCTTTTAACCCTCAAAGTGGTATAAAGAAATGTATCATATTTAAATTCAAGCCCAGTGGTCACAAATGCTTCACTTAACAGCCAACTATTCACTTGTGTTGGTGAGCACTGTCCACTGCTAAGTTAAAAGGAGAGAAAGGAAAAGAAAAAAGAACTTCTTCCTTCTTGGTCTCTAGGTTCCCCCAGATGTCAGTTCTCTCTTCTGCCCTCTGAGGAGTGATATATCAATCCAAGTCTAATTATTTGCTGCCTTGCCTTCTGAGCAGTACAGCAGCTTCACGTAGATTCTCTTCTACCAACTAGAAGGCAAATAATCTACCCTTACGCTCCAAGTGCGTAACTACTGAATGCATGAGAAGAAAACACAGCCCTGTTTTACACTGGCAAAGGACAGAAATTTATGGTTTTTGTAGTAAACAATTGTTCCTGAAATACATACTTAAATTCAAATCTGGACCATTTCGTCCCTCTTGTAATGGAATTATGGTTTCATATAT
>NDGM010198032.1:0-10194 GCA_002564305.1 Octomys mimax | reverse complement strand
AGAAGAAGAAGAAGAAGAAGAAGAAGAAGAAGAAGAAGAGAAAAATCAGGGCCAGCCAAATAGCTCAGTGGATTAAAGCACCTGCAAGCAGATGCAGGGGCCAGGGATTCGATCCCTGGGGTGCATTGAGACTGGACATGGTGGCACAAGCCTGTGATCTCAGCTCTTGAGAGGCTGAAAGCAGGCTGGTCACTTTGAGTCTGATCTAGTAGTGAGACCCTGAACAACCTGTAGACCCTTCCCTAAAATATAAAAAAAGAAAAAGAAAAAAGAAAAATCAGAGTCACTGATATCCAAATCATTTTCAAATTGGTAAAAGAGACAGGGTTTCAAACATAGGGGGCTGGGGAGATAGCTCAGTAGAATAAGCGCTTGCCTACAAGCACAGAGTCCTGAGTTCAATCCTTGGTACTGAAAAAAAAACCCTAAATAGAATTAAAAATCATTTATTCATAATGGTAATTATAAATACAAATTTCAGTGAGTAAGGTCACAGGAAATCTGCTCATAATTCAAGGTGAAAGAGGGCAATTTCCTTTTCTACAGTGGAACAACTTATATAAAATTCCCCATTTTTTAATCTCTCTTTTCTCTTGTATCTTCACTTGTTTTGAAACCTCTGGCTTAAAAATATTCTGATAACAATGTGGTATCTTGAATGAAATTAAATTAGGCATGCGCACTAAAATAAAACGTGGTAATTTCTATTTGACTTAAACATTACTGGTACAAGCATAATTATAATGGGATAGGAAGTGGAAAATGAGATTGTTCACATTCTATTAAAAGAAACACTAAATAATTCTGCCCAAAGGACAAGACATTTCCTGGTAAAATACAGTTTTCCCTTCAGATTTTTTAATCAGTCTGGAAATATTTCATAACTCCATAAGAAAGCCAAGCTTTCAACCATGAAACTGGTTCACTGCTGATTCTTTCTCCTCTTTTACAATTTTGTGGAAATTAATTGGCCCCGATTTCGATAAGGTATTAAAGGCTATTTTCATCTGCATCCATTAATGACAGCTTGGAATATTTAACAAGTAAGAAACATTTAAAAAACAAGAAATTTCTTAAATTTTCAAATAAGCAGATATGCCCTTCCCTTGTGCAATTACATCTTGTTTATGCATATAACAAGAATTGTGTTGATTGCTTCTACTAAAAGGTTAATTTCACACTAATGTAAAGACATATAATATGACAAATATGAGCCAATGACCATTCTGCTTACTCTATGTTACCTCCACTCTCTCTGCTCCCCTTTCCAGTCATCTACTGCGTCCATCTGCGCCTTCAGCTAGGTTCTCCAGCTTTACCACACTTTTCTACAGATCCAAGAAGCTTGACCTACAAGCTGGAAAAACCATGCTTTCCTATGACAGGGCGGGCCAAGTCGTACATGTAAGGATTAGGGATTCCAAGAGCTGGACATACACCAAAGAGTTACACTACATAGTAGAATTTCATGGCCAACTAATGTAAAAAGCACCTGAAATAATCTTTTTATTTTTAAAACTTGTGATGCTTGGGGAGTGTGCAAGGTTTATATGTGCACATGTTTGTATTTCAAAAATAATGTATATTTGTAATTATTTTATTTACAGAAGGGAACATACATTCAAAAACCTCTCATGTAAAATAGTAACACAGTATATATTAAACTCTCATTATGATTTTGATGGTGCTTTTTAAATTCAGAACATAATAGCAACATCCTTAAGCTAATGAAATATGATAAACATGCAAATTAATTATCCCAATTAAGTCTCTCAAATGAAAATTGACTTTTATCAGTATAAAATGCAAATTAACTTTTATCAATATAAAGACATACTAAAATATCAGTGTAGTCTTTGTACCTTTGCAATAGTGAACAGGTACACTCTCCCCTCCTCTTTCTTGAGGTCGTTCATGTATGTGGGTGCGCCCACCAGGAGGACATCCGTAATGGTGTCTCTATCCACATCCACCGAACACAGCACGCTACCAAAATAGGAGCCAATCTGAAGCAGCAAAGTACACGAGCCTTAGGAATCCCGAGACTTACACACGTACAACATGATACTGCAGCGTTGTTAATTCACTCAGTGGACAAAAATGGAATGTTGAGTACTTGTAAGGTGTTGAGAAGAGAAAGATAAGCAGCGTGACCCCTTCCCTGCCCCAGCGAACACTTGGCTCTTCACCTTACTGTGCAGAACCAGAGCTAGGAACATGCCTCTGGAACACAGGTTCCAGAAAGCCACCTCTAGAGCATCTGATGAAATGCCTAGCTAGCGTGGGAGTCTGGGGAAAAGCACTTTAAAATGAGCGGTCCAGGTATTTCTGAGGCTGCCCAGCCACAGACCACATGAATCAGGGAAACCCTCCACGTGCGGGATGTGGCGCAGCAAGGCAGAGGCAGAAGTGGGGCAGACAAGTCAGCGAGTTGCAGTGCCCAGCACACTGTCACAGAGACAGCGATCAGAGGGCCCGGGAAGACACAGCGCCCCTGGAATTCACCCTAGGGAAGGCACGTTCCTGTGCAGACGGAAATGGGTGAGGGCGGGTGATGCCTGCATGGCCTGGTCCGGGATGTGCAAGGAGCTGCCAGGTAGAGCAGGGCGGCGGGAGGAGAGGCAGACAGAGTGAGAGACGGTGGGAATAGGAGCACCCATCCTCCCCACTGTTCAGCTTGGGCCACGCGAACACTTCTTAAGGATTTAGTAACACAGTCATGCATTTGCTCAAAATCAATACATTCCTCTTTAAAATATTAAGGAGGAGGGAAAAGTCGATAGCCCTACGTAGTTGTTCCCTACGTAGTTGTTGACCAAAGAAGCCAAGAACTCAGATTTTACTCTAGAAAATTCAGAGCAACAGCGGGATCAGATTTAATCCCGGTAAGCAGAAATCTGCAGAAAGTTTTTCCTTCTTGTTGAAGAAAACCAGTTTTTATTGGCTGTCGGGGGTCAGAGGTGCGTGGTTTGAATAAGTGAAAGCCCGTGGGTCAGAACTGCTTAGAGAGGAAACAGGAACCACTGTTTTTGTTAAAAAACAAAATTATTTTATCTACTAAACAATGACCTTTGCTACAATGGGCCATGTAGACTTCGTCACAGGGTCTGACGCAATGGCCACACTCAAGCGGACAGTAGCAGGTAGAGGAACCATTTGACTTTTACAGATATCAAAAGAACGGGATGCATTCACAGGCTAAGATGTAGACACTTCATTTTTAGGGTGTTGTACTGTTTCTCTCTCATTAGTTCTCCTCTAAATCCTTGGTTCCCAGCATGCACTTGCTACAAAGCAGTAGTTGGGTTCCTGCCATCAAGACTAAATAATGCCCAAAAAATTAATGCCTTGGGAAGACAAATATATGGATGGAAAGACAACCAAACAGAAAGGATTTGGAACCAGATAGAATTGGGCTGTAATGACAGTTCAACTCCAGTAGAGTTGTATGGTCATAAAAAGCCAGCTAAACTCTCAATAACCTGTCAAAAAGCGATGGTAGATATTTTAGTAAAGTTGTGAAGATTTAAGATACAGTTGTATACATAAATTCAGAGTAGAAATCTGAGCACAGAGGAGGCATTCAATACATGTTAGCTGCTGTTTTTAATCCACCCAACTTACCACCTGCTCTGCTTGCCCATTAGATTAGTTTTACCTGCTGAACGATGACACACACCTGATCCCCTCTGTGAGTCTGAATGACCACGACATTGCCACGCTCATCGAGGCTATACAGAATTATCTGGCCAGTGTAATTTGCCCGAGGAGCACCAGCAACAAAATGAACACCCTTCTCAGTAGAAATCGCAGCCACAGAGTAACCTACAGGAGAAGTCACAGAGTTAGTGCCCTGGCTATCTCAGACAGACAAGGTCTGCAAAATTTGTAGAATGATCAGGGGTCCTCTCACGTTAGGTGTGATGCACCGTTCCCCGGGCTCCTGGGTATGCCGCTGAAGATGTCCCCCTATTTCTGTGACGAGCTGCTCCTGCCCTTTCCATTCTAGCAAAGCCCAGTGTAGGCAGAAATTCATCTGCACAGCCATCCCTAGACTCTTGACTCTCAGTCTCAGACTTGAAGTCTGCATTTGCTGCTTAGTAGATAGTTTAACTTCAAGCAAGTTGGTAGCCTCTCTGGCTGCAGGAGTTGCAGTGGAATTTTTATGTAGCATAACCAACTTAAGGACTAGCCGTGGCAAAGGGGCTCAGAATCAGTGGCTCCTTATAAGAGAAACAAAAATACTAGCAGCTCTAAAATAATCCAAGATTATAGTGAAGTGTGCTGACTTTGAAAAAAGATTTCCATTTTGGAGAAACACATTCATATTCTAGGGATTGCAACTGACTGGGCAGCCAAAGGAGATTTGTGTGTAAAACACAGTGCTTCAGGCAAGTGCAGGGGCCAGGGTTTGATCCCTGGCACCGCATGCTGTGCCGGCCCCACCCCCAGGTGGGGTGAGCCAGTAATGGATTCTGGGCGTGGTGGCACAAGCCTGTAACCCCAGCACTGGGGAGGCAGAAAACAGGAGGATCACTACGAGTCCCAGCTGTGTAGTGAGACCCTGAAAAAAAAAAATCCCTCAGCGCTTCATTGAGCAGCTGTGGGCAGAAGCTTGGTGGGGCGGAGGCACCGTGCATATGAGCACCAAGTGTGCATACATTAGGCGCCGGTGCAGAGGCTTTGCTGAACTGACCGAGATTGCACAAGGAGATGGTGTAAAGGAAGGACGCGTTAGTCTGCTGAGCCACACCTCCTATGCAGTACCTAAGTATGAGCTGTGATTTCTGTCTTGCAGAACTTGGTCGAAGGCTGCTTTAGGAAAGATGGAGTATCCATGGGACGTCACCTGAACTACTGTCCCGCTCCAGTCGAAAGCGCCCACTGCACCCAACATCAGAATGTCCTACAATAATTGAAAAATGAAGATCAGCGAGATGAGTCACCTTTACAGTGTAAGAACGAAGTACAGGCAAAACAATGGAATAAGTTGTCTATATTGAAAGAAAACAAGCATTAATGAGGTAAAACATATATATATTTCTATGGTGACGACATACCTCAGAATTGTTTTAATGAGTTTCTACTGGAAAGCAAGCCTTACCATGGGCTATGTTATCCTGGGCTGTAATGACTCTCACATATGATATAGTTAAATCTTTATAAAGAGAAGCCATTACAGAGCCATCTTCATATTTCCATTCAAACTTATATGCTTGTAAGTTTTGAGCCCTTCGCAGCCTTTAGAGAAGAGTCAGAGGCAAAACCTCTAGCTCACAGTTCACTGGAAGCTCACAGTGAATGTGAGGCATGGCTGAGTAACAGGAAGCGCTGACGTGAGGGTGGTGAGCGGCTGCTGCTGCATCCCAGGCCCGTCAGGGCAGGCCCCCTTCTGACCCACTGTGGTCCTTCTCGAATGTTCCTCTGGCACCTAGTTTGGTATCCTGCCTATTTGACAATGCTGCAACTACAAAGGGCTCCTCAAGCTGCAGCAGTCTATCTGCTGGAAGAAACACACACAACAGACTTTCCTAGGTAGGGTGCTCAGAGAAACCAGGCTACTCTGTATTGGCTCAATTCCGGTCTGAGTAGTCAGATACAAATCACCAGGGGAGGTGTGCTGGAGAGCAGGGAGGACGCTATTTTTGATCTTAGATATTAGAAAACACGGATAATATGATTTCAGATTAAAAATAGTAAATAGGGAAATGATGTGCCCCACCTTGAGGAGGAGAGACCAAGACATTATGCAAATGAGCATCATAAAATCAGAGACTCTGGGCAGAGGCTCACGAATGGATTCCAGGGAATGTAGAGCACCTCACAGGATTTTGTGTGAAACCCTCTGCATACAGATTCATTTACATTTTTTTTTTCTGTGGGAAGGTATCATAACTCTTAGTAGCATCTCTAAGGATTGCTGATCCAGGAGAAAGTAGAACCATTCGTTCCAGACAGAAAATGAGCTCTTTGTGGCCCTTGCTCTGCCTGAGCTCATAGCTATTCCCTAACTATCACTGTCCCCTAACTGTCCAAAGCCATTCCCTAACTGCTCCTTGACCATTTCCCAGGGCCTCACACCTCTCTGCTCTTTCCCCTCCCCCATTCATATCCTGGGGAGAATGAGAGGCTTGGAGTGGGTATTTCTGACCAAGAAGAAAGAAATCAGAAGACAGGCATAGACTCCAATTCTGTCTCATATTTTTCTTAGCTCCTTAGGTTTTCAAATATTTTGTCTCTTTTCTTACACAATGATAACATGGCAACTCAGAATGTAACAGTGTCAGAGTTGATGAGCGTGTGTGTTCTTGACTCAGGTTTGCAGCAGCTAATTGATTCAAAGGAAATTCCTGCAGGCATCAGACTGAAAATTAATACAGGAGTCTGTAAAGTATTTCACATGCAATATATTTGCTCTCTATAGGAAATGCTTTTCAAATAGGGAAGGAAAGGTATTGTTGCCTTAATATTTTAGGTGTAAATCAGCTGCACAAAGAAACTTAAGGACTGTAAGTTCTATGAACCAGAAATGTCGGTCACCAGGTGACTGTTTTCCTACTTCCTGTATAAGTTTCTGCGTCTTGAAGTATCAAAAGAACAATATGGCTTAAAGTTGTCTGCTATACACACATTGTGAGGAGAGTAATCCGCGCTGAATCCTACTTGGGACATTTCCAGCTGGATGTTTTCTCCTCCTTGAACAGTACCTGGAAGCACAGTTTCAGAACCTGCATTACTCTCAGCAGTTCCAACGAAAGTGTTCAAACACAGGCAGAGATCTACAACACACACACACACACACACACACACACACACACACAGTGCTCTAATAGCCACCCAAAAATCTACAGCAGAGGGTCCTTGGAAGAGAAAAGCACTAAAGAAATGTTGTAGCAGAATACAGAATCCCACAAATCTTGCAAGGCAGTATTCCAAGTTAGCTTTACTATGAATTGGGCATTTAGGTATTTAATGGGGCACTCATGAAATTCCTAACATCAAAAAATGCTGACCAAAGAAGGAAATGAAGTTAAGGTGAAAACTGAAGTCATGGTTTTATTTTTCATTTGTCATTACTAGTAAGAAACTAAGTGCATTTTTAGCTTTCAAGTGTGGTACCACTAAATGCACAAATTTCTCAGGTGCCACGAGAGCAGCGGGCGACTGATCTGCAGTGCAGTCCTTGCCCACAGACGCATGGGCTAGCCATGCGGAGCCAGGACCCAGGGGTGAGTAGGGATTTCACCAATTGCTACGTCTGTCCTAGCTTTACGAAAGTGCTTTTCTCTGTGTCTACCACAGTAAAGCTTGATGAGTCCTCATTCATTTTCCAGGTATTTAATGGAAATCTAATGAAAAATTATGTCTCATTAATGCTCACAGAAAGGAAATTAAATCCTGGAGAAATTGTTCTGTTTGACACGCTTTTGTTTAGAGGATGTAATAATTCACACAGAATGAATAGAGGTCCTTTTAAATAAACTACTACAGTGTTTTTCAAAATTCTTTTTTTTTGTCTCCAAATTCTGTCATAGCAGATAATGTACGAAATCACTTCTAGTTAGCGTTCAGATGACACGGAGTTGATCTGTTCCTGCCACCGAAAAGAGACCGGGTTCCAAGCATGGATGGCTTGGTAATCTTACATTAGCTCAGAGAAAATTACTTTTTTATAAGAATTTAGGCAACTTCAAAGTATCATTATATATGTGAGAAATACTAAAACTGGAAATTTTAGCGGCGAAGGAGGAGATCAAGGCCTGACTGTAGCAGTGAGCTTCTTAATTTATGCAAACCCCTTCAAAGTGGTGCTCGATGGGTAGGTGCTCAATAAAAGACTTTCTCCATTATTGAAGAACACCTCCATCCACTGACCTTCTGGAAACAGGATGGCTCTACTAGACTAGACTTTCCAAGGCCTATGAGTGAAGTACTTTAGGCCCAATAAGGATTTCCCCAAAACTGAGTCATTGAAAACTTCACTGTAATTTTATAATTTTAAAAGCATATATGCTCATTACAAACAAATTCAAGAACTTCACAAATTATGTAATCTAGTATAGATGGTAAAACAACGACCATAATATAGCTAAATTGTCCCCTAAAATTCATAACAATTTATCATCTTACCAACTGTGTATGAACTTCTTTGCTTCTAAGTGATCTCTCTAAGTTTAAAAACCATTAAAATGTGCAATTTTCTAGACAAAACGTAATAGTGGTCGAATTTGTATCTCTAACTGAACTTGAGGATATTTTCCAGCCATTCGTATTTTCTCTTTTATAAATTATTTTATTTTTTTTTCTTACTTATCTGTAGAAGTTTCTTTTTATACAATGTACACACACTACCACTCACAGGCCTACAATGATGTAATAAAATGACAAGTACTAACAGACACTTTTTCAGGAGAATTCTTGCAAGGCGTTCCTTTACCTTCAATGCTGAAAATGCGTTCTCCTAAAGTTCCCGCCTTTTCCAGGAGCGCCACTTCATCAGCCACGTTGAAGAAGAATCTGTCTGTGGGAAGACTAGCAATTGCTTTGATTTCTTTTATTAAATTTTTAGTATCAAGGGCATTTCGGTTTAAGTACCCAAGAACCTAGGAAAGAATAGAATAGGAGAAAGGGTCACTTCCTCCTACTGCCTTTGCCTACCAGTGCATTCTAGTCTGCTGCCAAACATTACACATGCTCCGGAGAAGCAAATCAAGAAGCAGTCCTACAGGCATTTATTTAGTAGACTGAAGATCGGCATAAAGTAGAGCCAGAAAAGCCCATTTACAACAAACTAAGCACCAATGAGAAGAGCAGGCTGGAAAAAATAATGCCATCAAGAGGCATACGTCCATGAACTGTAAAACAAGTACGAAGAAAGCCACTTACTGCTATGCCAAACCTCAGGATGTTGTCGCTGTTGCATTGCTCAATCACAGATTGCAGCTTGGAACCATCATGTGACTCCCCGTCGGTCACAACCACCATCACTTTGGTAGCACCTGGCCGGCCTCCAGAAGCTGCCGAATAAGCAAAAGTCCTGCAGCAGAGAGAAGGCCCCCGTCACCGCAGGAAGGCAGCAGGTTTGAAGCAGAAATAAGAAACCAGCTTCCTTAAACCCAACCTCACCAGGTGGGATTGTTGATATGGCTACTAAGAGCGCTCTACTTGTAGCTGTAGAATATCATAAAAATAGAATCCTCGCTTGATTTAAAAAGTACTTTCACGGTGTGTGTGTACGTGCCTGCGTGCGTGAGTGCATGCATGCATGCGTGGTGTGTGTGTGTGTGTGTGTGTGTGTTTATTCCAGGATTCCTTAGAAAAATTTCTTATAAGAAAATTAAATTCATTAACATTAGTCAACGGAGCAAAGATCCTGCTGTCATAAAATTCACTCGCTGGACCGGTGTATACTTTTCAATGCAATTACTTTTCAAAAAATGATACAGACTCATGGCCAAAAAAATTTAAGTTATTTCAAAAGACATAAACAAAAATGCGACACCAGGCCCCTGGTGCAGGAGTAACAACTCATTTCAGTCTCTCATGCTTCTGCCTAGAAAGCGTTCTATTTACAGGAGAGGTGTATGCATAGTCTACTTCCTAAACGTTTACACAATTAGGGGCATATTTTAAAAGCAGGTCTTTTTTTTTTTTTCATTCTTATGGAAAGTTTCCGTATCAGGACACAGACAGCCCCATTCTTTTCACTGTCTACATGATATGCCACTTTTTGGAGAGACCAGTTAATTTAACTCATGTTTCATTATTGGAAATTGGGGCTGTTTGGAGATTTACAAGTAATGCTGTAACAGACATCCCCATGTATGCACTCTTTCATGCTTTTTCAAATGTGTCGGTGGGATACACTGTTAGTAAAAATCTTAGGGCACAGTTTATACACACACATCAAGTTCTAGTAGACAACATCAGCTGTAGTAAATAAGATCAATTCTAGAAGATAACATCAATTTATATTACCTTTTGTGTAATTGTAAGAATGCAACTACCCATTCCCTGGCAATGAAGATTATTAAAATTTTTAAACTTTGGATTTTTGATTATTGAGAAATAATAAGATGTTCCTCTGTTCATTGATCATCTTTTGAATTTCACTATATTCAAATGTCATGTGTTCATGTAATCAAAGTCATTAATCTTGTCTCTTTTATTCTTGACTTGGTATTTTATAGATTT
>NDGM010197474.1:0-10733 GCA_002564305.1 Octomys mimax | reverse complement strand
TCTCTCTGTCTCTCTCTCTGTCTCTCTAAATAAATAAATAAATAAATGTTTAAAAAAAATAGATGCACCTTAAGACTTTATTGTGGGCTAGCCAAATAGCTCAGCAGATTAAAGCACCTGCAAGCAGGCACAGGGGCCAGGATTCGATCCCCCGGCGTGCAGTGCTGGCTCTGCCCCTGAGGTGAGCTGAGAGGGCCATTGAGACTGGGCTTGGAGGCACATGCCTGTAATCTCAGTCTTGGGAGGCTGTAAACAGGAGGATCACTACGAGTTCAATCTACTATCTAGACCCTGAACACCCTATAGACCCTTCTCTGAAATACAAAAAAAAAAAGACTATATTGTTAAATGAAGTGAATCAGACAGATAAATTAAGGTACAATAATGTCTTTGTTTATGAATGCTTGTGTTTGCAATTAGAATTTCATGGGGCAAAGTGTTGCCTACACTTGCAAAGTCTGCATTAGGTAAAACACATGAACATGGCCATCTTCCTCAGAATCATGGAATAAATTCAATTTATCAATTGAGGCACCACATGTTTTCTCTTATATAGAAACTCCAAATGTAAGTAAAAACAAAGTAAAATCAAAATAAAATATAGATAACAGGAGATCCCAATATAGATCTTTTTGATTTTTGAAATCAGGGGGGACCAAGAGATAAGAGAAGGAGGAGAGAGGAAAGGAAAGAAGATAAAAGAAAGAGTAAGATATATTATACCTGTTTCCCCTTCACACATGCAAAACAAAAACAAAAATGAAAACATTTAAATAGTTCTGAAAACATTCTAAAAAATCAAAAAGGAATAGAACTTAAAATCATAGCACTTGGGAAGCTGAGGCAGGAGGATCTCCTCAAGTTCAAGTCTAGCTTGGCTTACATAGAATGACCCTATCTCAAAAGAATGGAAATAAAAAAAAATTGTATTAGCACCCAGTGTTAGAATTAGAGTAATGAGAAAATATAAAAAATCCTTTTTCATATTATATTTATTTATATACTTGAAAAATAATAGATGAATGCAAATTCATGTACAACTAATGTGTTTCTCTTAACCATTTCTCTAGTAATGTTGAAAAATCACAGAAAAATTCCATGGTTTTTATGTAGTAGCTTTGCCTAACTAACTGGAGGCCAGTTATAACTAAGTCATGTTCAGTAGGGACAAATCAGCCAGCAGTGGTTTCAGAGTGTTAGTTAGGGTCAGGCCTGCTCCACTACTCCCTTAAGTACCTCAGAATAATGGTCACAAATGCAAATTTCCCTCATGGTGAATGGTAGGAAGTCAAGTGGTCAGTCCTAGGGCTTCTGTTTCCATGACATCCAACAGCTTCCTGTGGGCTAAAGTCATATGGCCAACCCTTAGCTATACTGGAACATCTGTGTATGTTCTAAACTCTCTTGTGCAGAAGAAATACACAATCCGATGAACTGTAAGTGTACACAGATGCTCATTTTGAAGAAAGAAATTCTGTCAGTCTTCTTGCAGAAAGTATGAGTGATTCTAGACCAGCAATTTAGCAACTCAGTCATCAGAAAGAGTGAATAGAAGGTTTAGTAAAATTTAAATTTCAGATCAATTCGAGTAAAATAAATATAGTAATCAAAGAGCCAATTATAGACACCATTGCAAAAGAAAGATGCTATGGCTTGGATCTAGATGACCCCTCAAAATGCTCACAAGGGGGCTTTACAGATCTGGCTAGAGCTAGGGTATGTGATCTGGGATTTAGAGTGTGTGATAACTAAATGGGGTTAGCATATTTCTGGATGTGGATAATATAAGCCCAACCAAGGTGTTGGTGGCATCAATGAATAGACATATAGAGTGAAAGATAAAGGGAGAGAGGGAAGATTAGCTTGCTGCTGCCACCACTGCTTGTTGCTTCACTGTCTCCTGCCTGTTTCTCCTCTGTGATGTCCCTCTTCCATGTCACCATGCCTTGGAGCCAGCAGGAGTATGGACTGAGACCTCTACAAAGTGTGAACCTGCATAAAGGTATCGTTCTTTAACTTGTGGGTGTTGGCTATTTTTGTCTCAGAAATAAGAAAAGTAACTAAGACAGAAGAGATACATATAAGAATCGAAACAGAAAGATAATGATTTGGGTGAAAGGATTCTGAACTAGTAATTAGTTGGATTATAATGTCAGGGCAACTAGATTTTAAACTTAGCTTTTTACTAAACTGCAACAAACATCACTATGAAAATTATACTTACCTGTCCAACAGCAAAATTGCTCATCCTAGTTTTGTGACTCACATACATTTATAGATAGAACTGTGTTGCTTGTGATTGGCAGAAGTTCAAAATGACTCTGAATGACTCAAACTTGTGTGTAATCTCTTCCCCTTGAGTGCAATGGGACATGTTACTTCCTTCTAATTAACAGAAAGAACAAGAAAAAGATAAAGGACCTCGGGCCAGGCCAATAACTCAGCTGTCTAAGCAACTGCCTAGGAAGTGCAAGGGCCCGGGTTCAATCCCAGTACTGTTTGTCATGCTGGCCTGCCTCTGGCTCGCCACCAAAACTGGATGTGATGGCACATGCCTGTAATCACAGCACTGGGGAGGCTGAAATAGGAGAATCACTGAGTCCAAGCTGCATAGCAAGTACATAACTTAAAGAAAACAAAAAAGCTAAAGGACCTTAATGACACACCCATCTCACCACTGGCACTGAGGAGCGAACTCATATTGCCTTACTTAACTGTAATGAGATGAAAATATAGCTGGTCAAACACCATAAATGTGGCGCGCTGAGAATATGATTAGAGGAGGACACACCTAAGCTACATTTCTGACTCATGGAAACAGTAAGAAGTACAACTCGTTTTAAGCTTTTAAGTTGTAGTAGGTCATTTCAGAACAATAGAAAATAAATGCATTTCACCAAATTGAAGCAACATAGATAATATTGTTCTTCATAAATATTTATTGATGAGAAATTTTGTGAGACAAATTGACAGACAAGAAAATATGGCATTCATCTAATCCTTTTTTTAAAAAAAATCCTATTAGCACTCAAAATAACATAAAAATTAATTTGCCTATATGAAAATTTTATTTTATTAGTATCATTATTATTAAGAGAATCCTAATATGTATGATGTGAAAACCTAGATGAATACAATGCAATGGAAGACAATTATGTTAGTGTTTATAAGAAACATTGAAGAGAAAATTTAGAAGTGATAAAATATTGTTGAGGCTAATTTTCTCCCTAATATTTTTTTACAAAATTTATTTATTTATTTGCTATAGGGTCTCACTAAGCAGATCAGATTCAGTGATCCTCCTGTCTCAGCCTCCTCAGCCTTTAGATTACAGGAGTGTGTCATCATGCCAGGTTCTGGGGCCAGCAGGGCATGCAGTACCAGGGACGGAAATCTGTGCCTTGTGCTTATCAGGAAGGTGTTTAGACTGCTGAGCTAATTTAATTATTCTGTCAAGAGTCAAATTTTCAGAGAAATTGCCTTCAGGAAAAAAAAAAAAAGTTGAATTTAGAGCACTCCTCCTGGAATGCTTTTAAAGTCAAAACCTGGAGGAGATAAAGAACCAGGAATCAACTGGACAAAGCAGGAAGTCACTGTCCACCATTGCGGCTCATCATGCTGGTCCCTTGTTTAGCTCTAAAGCTGAGGCAAAGGCCCTTTAAAGACACTCTGAGCTAGGGGCCAAGGTGCAAAACATTTATCTCCCACAGAGACTATCTGTCTAATTCTAACCTCACAGGTAAGAGGAATAATAACTCTCCTTACCTGAGGCCAAGTTTGCCAGGGGCTGTAGCCGAGGTCTGATATCTGCAGCACTTTGGGAAGCTGCGGAAGCAGTCACTGGGTCCTACAGGCATGGAGCATTGGCTGCGTGTGGTGCAGGGCTTAAAATTCCAGTACAGCTGAGGCACAGAAAATGATTCAGTTCACATTTTCTTACGCTTCAATATAAGGGTAAAATGACATTCCTTTTCTTCTTATTTTTCTTATCTTATAGATGAGGTTGGGCTTGGGAAATAGCTCAGTGGTCTTAGTGCCTCCTTAGCAAGTGCCAGGACCAGAGTTTGATTCCCGGTACCGCATGCTGTGCCAGCCACACCACTCCAGCCCAAAACCTATAATCCCAGTGCTGGGGAGTTTGATACAAGCAGATCACTCTCAGTCCAAGCTGCACAGCAGGACCCTGTATCAATCAATAAAAAAAAAAAAAAGTGAGGTAACTAGAGCTGCATAACTACTAAACTTTTAAGTCTATACTTTAAATAGAAAAAGAGGACAAAAGAGCAAGGGAGGAAGGGAAACAAAATGTATTTTAAAACTTACAGGAAGACATATATATCTCACAAATATGCTATAATTAACATTGTAAATTAATATCAAAATGATACATCCTAAAATACCACACATGTTTCTCAGGAACCTGCTTGCAACTGAGAATTCAACCATTTGTGGCATTATAACATTGGTATTTAGTTCAACTATAGCTAGCCCTGTGCTTGTGAATACTTTGATTGGTCCTTTAACCCTAACTAAAAGACAACTCAGTGACAGCTGCCACTCGCCCTCGTGGTAGGCATGGTGATCAAGAGCCTCGGGTTTCACCTTAGGCGTTACAAGTCTGCC
The DNA here is from genome assembly GCA_002564305.1 of Octomys mimax. Taxonomy (NCBI): domain Eukaryota; kingdom Metazoa; phylum Chordata; class Mammalia; order Rodentia; family Octodontidae; genus Octomys; species Octomys mimax. The sequence goes on along the minus strand of NDGM010197474.1, from coordinate 6,110 downwards.
CTGAGAGGTCTGAAACTGCACCCCAAGCCGCGCTCGAGCCCCAAGTGACTGTGACCTGACCGCCAGATATAACAATGGAGGAAAGGCAGGCAGCAAAGCTGGGTGAAATTCTCTAAGAAATATATGAACCAAGATTAAAGAACAAGAAAACGCTCAATGAAATCATTTTAAATGTCATTAAAAGCAGAAAGAAAACACAGATCTCTTGTCACTCAAGACCAGGCTGCCCGAGGAGCACCCCGCGGTGACCAGACGAAGCGCTATCATCCTTTACCTTAATGAACTGACAAGTCTTTCATGACAAATTTTGTGCTCTAGCAACAACTTCAAATCTATATGAAATTTGGAGCTCCATTTAAAGTCCTATCTGGCTCTGTCATGCCTGTGTGACAAGTTCTCTCAGTCCTCATCTAGGTCACTAAATGGAGATCCCATGATAGAAAAAACCGACATCCCATCCATCTTGCTTTGCATGAGCGCGCGGCTGTCAGTGGACTACATAACAATGTCAGTTCTACAGACTCTCCAGATTTGTAGCCGTGAATTGGCTTCACTGGTCTGAACGGGAGCATTTCACAGGTAGCAATTTAAAATAGTCAAAACCTTTAACCCCCTCAAAAAAAGGAAAGAAAAAGAGAGGGAAGAAAGAAACAAAGAAAGAAATTAGGAAAGGAGGAAGGAAAAAAGGGAGGGAGGAAGGAAAGAAGGGAGGGAAGAAGATAGAAACAAATGTCTCCATTCCTATGCATACGTTTTGTCAAAGCTTTTGTATTCCAAACTGTTTTCCGTTGTTTGAAAATAGAAAAAAACATGACATATAAAAACTTTTAAGGAATAGATGGTAACTGCATATTTTGGAGTTAACTAAATTTTATTAATATTTCATTTCAATTAATCCCTTTAGGCAAAATATATAACTGTTCCAGCTGTTTAAAATGAGAACAATATTATCTTAGAGTTATGCCAGTCTTTGGTGCAATTATATATTTTTATTTTTTTTCTCTTTTTATTTATATTATAACATTTGAAATACAAAACCAAAATTCTATCCTTTGTGTTTTACTATAACAACCAAATTACATAATTACCAGTGAAAAAAGCAGACCCCCATGACTCCACAAAATATTGTGCAGCTTTTAATAAGTTATGTTATCCTAAGTAATTCCTAAATGCTACCCAAGTCAAATTAAAGGTGACATTGATGCCTAAACAACAAAAGTAAGTCATGCATATAATTAAAAATAATAAAAAAAAAAATCACCAAGTCTCCTAAATGTTCATTCATCTTTATGGTGCATATGGGAAGCTGTACAAAACTGCCGAGGCCCTTATGAAGCCTGGGAGCAATAAACAATGTAACAGGTCTGTTCAAGTGTAAATGCTTGTTAAAGATGAGCTCAGAATGGGTTGCAAAGTCACTAGGCTCAGATAGCAGTAAAATGAGCAATAATTGAAAGAAAAGAATGACAAACTGCATTTTTCTACTTCTACTATTACTATGAGTATAAAAAAATAAAATAAAATAAAGGTAACCACTGTATACCAGAGGACAGGATTGCTATGTCTAAGGCACTGAAATATCATTTAGGAGTCTTACAGTTTCCGCAGAGATTTCCTCCAACATTCATTTTCTTATAATTCTTTCTGACCTCTTGTCCATGGTTATGCTGGTATCTGTACAGGAAATTTCATACAATGTATCCCCTTAAAATGAAGAAGCAACTTACATTTGCCCTTCACTGATATAAACTATGTTGAAAACAATTTATGTTGCTCAGCAGCATTTGATATATCAAAATAAAACTCCACCCTTCACCTGGCTCTTAAAAGCAACAAAATTGAATTTCTTTACATGACTTCTGATATCTTTAGTTTAGATTAAATGTGGGTTACAGTATAATATTTCTGTAATCTGATCACAGATTCCAGCAAATAGGATAGCTAAGGGCAGGACATGAAACAGAAAACTCCAAATTGTTCTAAGCGTGTTCACATTTAGGTTGTGAACCAGTCCCCAGGGGCTTGCAGTGCAGAGCTTGGATCATACAAAGGTACAATGTCTCTAAGTGAACTTCCTCTGAACTCCTCTTCTCAGACTAATGACAAAATAACATCATGCAAACAGGGCAGAACAGCAGGCTGGATTGCTGCTATTGTTAGCATCATTAAAAATTAAATATTGCTGATTTAATGCAAATATTTAATGCTGAAAATTCTATTCTTTGTAATAGTTTTCTTCCACAATGTAGGGTTCTTTTTTCAAAAAAGATAGTATAATATGTTATTTTATGATAAACCATTTTATTCCCTTTTTCCTATGGTTAAAGTTTTGTTCGACCCCACAGATCATTTTGTTTATGAGATTTAAAAACCCTTTTAAGCATATCATATTACAGCATAACAACATTTAAATGGCCATAAAATACAAACTTACATAAATTTTTAAAACACATCTATTGAAAATTGTGTATGTATTAAAATATTGAAGTATCTAAATTTATAATGAATGCACTTCTAATTACATGACTTAGCCTAAATGTTGAACAGATTTTCCATATAAATCCATAGAAAAGCATATTTTAAATAAACTATTGTCTCAAAGGTTAGTTTTTGCAATCTTCTGGTTTATAATATGTTCTTAAATACTTCCATAAATAGGGGATTATAATTTATGCTATTTTACTAATCAAAAATAAAATTAACCAATATTAACAAATTAGACTGGTTCAAAGTCAAATTTTATGTATTTCAATCCACCTTTAAACACGAGATATTTTAAATTTACTGATATTAAAAACCAGTGAAGTTGCAATGTTCATAGTCCTTTATGTATTTATACTTTGATGACTAAAAGAAAAATTCACAATGAATGGAATAAAAGAACACTGAGGAGCACTGAACTGTCTTCATGATTACTGTTTGGTGTAATTTACAAGCCTATCAAAAAACTATGTATTTAGTTGTATAATTGACCTTTATTGTGATTTATTTTGTTCTAAAATATAAGAAAAAGTTAATAATAATTACACATTTTTGAAGTGATATAAATGTTATTAAAGTGCTGATAGACTGTATTGTATGTCTGAATATATTTTTCCTTAGCATTTTTCAGCTGAATAATCTCTAGTGTTCTTTTTCAAATCATAGATTATGAGCTGCTCTTTGTACTGTAATTTTTGGGTTTTTCATTTCTTTTCCTTGGAATTGTTTTCTCTAACATGCTCTTGGAAAATCTTTCTATATTTCATTTATGAAAATGTGTATTTCTTTCGCTAGTAAGCTGTTTTCATAATAAGTTGTTTTCATAAGCACACCTACCCCAGGTTAAGATGGGTGCTTCATTTTGTATGCTAAAGTAGCAAAATCAAAACTTACTGCAGTACCCAGGATAGTTTATACACAACTTGTATGAAAACTCACATATAAATATAAAACTTACATAAGACAGGTATAAAACTTGCATGAAAAAATAAGTAAATGTGGGGTCCTCCCAGTGTTTTTTAAAAGTGAATGTTGTGACATATGAACTTATATTATAAGCCTCATATACATCACATGATAATAATGGACACACAATTTCTATTTTATCAAACTTGAATGTCAATATTGTCCTTCTATTAGAAGAGCTTTTTTAATTTTTACACAAAAAATAAAACAAAATCTCGTAACAAAATAATAGGAAAATAACAATAGCTAATGTATCATATCTGTTATCTTAAAAGAAGTGGTCAGTGTACAAAGTATGGGCATAAACATTTCTCCAATCAATATTAGCACAAGTCTTCCCTTTTAATTAACTATGAGATACTAACAGTATAACTGACTTGTATTTTTTCCTTTGTGCTACTGTCCTTTCCTCTTTCAACTATCCTATTACATTCAATTTTGAACTATTTGTTTCCATTTCACAATATCTATTATATTTATTAGAACATATTTACTCTTTCAGTTTCTCATACCAAGAGGACAATATGATGTTCACACAAACACATGAGTCTGATTTATTTCACTTATGAATATGATCTCAAATTGTGCTATTTACACAGAAATGTCTCAAGTTTATCCTTCTTTATGGCTGAGTAGTACTACACTGTATAAAAATGCTACATTTTTTTGTCCATCCCTTGATTGATAGGTATTTGAGTTGCTTCCAAGATTTAGCTATTACAAATTGCTTTAAACATGAAAGCACCTAACATTGCTGTGGTGTGATGTAACAGTTCTTCTGGGAAGATATCCAGAAGGGGAATAGCTGAATGGAATAGGAACTCTAATCCTAGATTTCTGAGGAATCTCCAGAATGATTTATACAGTGGCTATACCAGTCTACCCTCTCACAAACAGTGGAAAAGTGTTCCATTTTTCCCACAGCCCTTCCAGTATTTTTTACTTATTGATCTCTTGATAATAACCATTCTTTCATGGGTGAGATGAAATATTGGTGTTACTTTACTTTGCATCTCTTCAAAGACCATTGATATCGACCATTCTTTTCATATGTTTAGTTGTCTAAGAAGTATGCATAAATCTCAGATGCCCATTTTGTTGGTGATTTCCTTTGCTGTAAAAAAACTTTTGAATGTTTTCCCAGTTGTTGATTCGTAGAGGTTTTTCCCATGAAATCTAGATTTTATTTATGAACTCCAAAGAGGGAAAGCAATTAAAGAGAGGGAAAAATTAGGGAACCAACATGAGGAAAATAATATGAAAAAGGTAAGCCAATGCATATCATCTATGACTATCAATGTAAAAGGCCTCAATTCATCAATCAAAAGAAGCAGATTGGTACAATAAATCCACAAACAATAACCAACAATGTATCACACACAAGAAACATTTAATTAAAAAAGAAATTCATTGACTAAGAGTCAAAGGAGAGATAACAATAGTCTTTGCAACAAGAAGCCAGAAAAAATGAAGCATGGCTATTTTCTTTGCAGACAATGTGTACTTCAAGCCAATAATGAGCAAAAAAGATAAATAAAGTAACTACATACTTGTCAGGGGAAAAAGCCCAGATAAAGAGACACCAATCATGGATATGTATGCACCAAATATGGGAGTGCCTAACTATTTAAGACAAATGTTAATAGACATATAATATCAAATGAGTAACAATACAATTGTAATAGAGGTACTTAATACTCCATTATCACAAAACGATAGATCAACCAGACAAAAAAATCAGCAAAAAAATATCAGCACTGAACCAAACCTAAAACCAATGGACTTAGTAGATGCGTGCACAATGTTCTACTCTGAGAACATCGGAGTGCACATTTTTACAGCTGCTAATGGGACATTTTCTAAAATAGACCATATCATAGCCTAATTCAATACAAATGAATTGAAATTATCTCATGTGTATTATCTGACCACAATGTCTTAAGATGGGAGAACAATGGCAAAAGAAACCCCCTAATTCCATAAACACATGAAAGTTAAATAACAGCCTCCTGAGCCATCCATGGATCATAGATGAAATTAAAGAAGAAATTGTACAATGCTCATAATTAAATGAAGATGCAGACACAACATTCCAGAAACTGAGAAACACAATGGAAGCAGTTCCAAAATGGATCTTCATAGTCCTGAATTATCACATCAAGAAAAGAGAACAAGCTCTAATAAACAACCTACTCTAGAAAAAGAAGAGCAAGTAAATCCCAAATACACATAAGGGAGGATGTTATAAAGATCAGAACAGAAATTATTGCAATTGAAACTAAGTAAACAATACAAAGAATTAATGAATCAAAGAGATGGTTCTTTGAAAGAATAAATGAAACTGATAAAATTTTAGCTGATCTTATCAAAACAGGAAAGAAAAGACTGAAATTCATGCAATGAGGAACAAAAATGGTGAAATCACTAAAGATCCTGTGGAACTTGAGTTCTTAAATTCCTACTCTGACAATCATCACTCTCATGGAATTGAAAACCCAGGGGACAAACCAGTCAGTCTCCTAAACATGTATGAATTACCGCAGCTAAATCAAGAACATATAAAAATTTCAAGTAAGGGGCTGGGGAGATGGCTCAGTGGAAATAAGTGCTTCCCTGGCAAGCGCAAGGGCCTGAGTTCAATCCCCGGTTCTGCCAAAATAAAT
>NDGM010197229.1:0-11626 GCA_002564305.1 Octomys mimax | reverse complement strand
AGCATCTGCTCCTGCAAATGCAGTCAGGCGCAGGATACTGAGGTTCGATCCCTACCTCCACCTGCCTTACCTCACCTGCCCTTAAGGCAGCCTGAGCTAGCGCCCCTCCCCACCAAAAAAACCTTCCTAGTTTTAGAATTTCCACTTTCTTTGCAGTTTTTTTATTTTTGCCCACATCTGTAGTCCTGCATTCATCTCTTTGGACGTGCTCACAGCTTCTTAAAGCCTTGCCTGGAGACTCCACTTTCACACTTTAGCAACTCTGCTCTTTCCATGCTGGCCCATCTTTGGTTTCTTTTGGTTGAGACCTGAGCATCACAGGAAGAAAACAGGACCAAATGAAATGCTCAGAGCCAGGGCCAGCAAGGTAGCTCTGGACCAAGCGCCTGCTCAGGCAAGTGCAAGGACCAGGGTTCAGTTCCTGGCACCACATGCTGTGCCAGCCTCACCCCCGGGCATGCTGAAGCCATGCATGGTGGTGCATACCGTAAGCCCAGTGCTGGGGAGGCTTAAAGCAGGAGGATCACTAAGAGTCCGAGCTGTGTAGTCAGACCCTGTACCAAATACATAAAAAATGAAAATAAAGAAACGCTCAGAGAGCTGTCTGCATCCTGCCGTGCCTGCTCCCTTCCTAAGTGCAGTCCCTCTCTCTGCAGGTGGATGATGAGCTGGAAATCAAGGCCTACTATGCAGGCCATGTGCTGGGAGCTGCCATGTTCCAGATCAAAGTGGGCTCAGAGTCTGTGGTCTACACGGTCAGTGGAGGGCTTGGGGTGGGGGTGGGGGTGGGGTCGCTCGATGTGGGTGTATCCTCCTCACTGCACCTTCTTTGCCAGGGTGATTATAACATGACTCCGGACAGGCATTTGGGGTAAGGCTCCCTGGAGCCCCAAGGCCTGTGGGGGTGGTAAAGCTGCTGCACATCAGGGTGGTCGGCGAGGTGACAGCTTACAGGGACCCACATCGAGGCCCGCCCTGGGAGCTCGTAAGCAGGAGCCTAAGTTTGGGCCAGGCCCATGCAGAGGGGCCCAGGAGAGGGGCTGGGCAGGTCCTGCTCGGGGGATGGCCACTGTGGCCCACGCCTGCCTCTTGCAGAGCCGCCTGGGTTGATAAGTGTCGCCCCAGCCTGCTCATCTCGGAATCTACCTACGCTACCACCATACGCGACTCCAAGCGCTGCCGGGAGAGGGACTTCCTGAAGAAAGTCCACGAGACTGTGGAGCGTGGCGGGAAGGTAGTGGCACTGGCCAGCCGAGCTGCCATCCGGGGCCCACCCCTGCCCCCAGCGTTGAGACTCAGACTGGGCAGTGGGGTTGGGGCCTGGAGGGCCTCACCTCAGGACGCCTGGGGCCTGGCAGCCTCCAATCATGGGCTCCAGGCTTCTCTCCGCAGCTGCCTCGCAGGGGGGTGGGCACAGCATGCTGCCCGCCAAGCCCCCCTGAGCCTGCCTTGCTGTTCTTAGGTTCTGATCCCTGTGTTTGCACTGGGCCGAGCGCAGGAGCTCTGCATCCTGTTGGAGACCTTCTGGTAGGTACAGCTGGGGCTGCTGCTTAGGGAGCTTTGCCCCGTGACAGTGCAGGGTGGGCAGCCCACGAATGAGAACTGGCTACTCACACAGCTGAGCAGGCTGCGAGCTGCACGAGCGTGAAGCAGCATTGGCCACCCTGGGGTCGCAGCCCCTCACTGCGTGGAGGGACTGCCTGTGGCCTGGAGGCTGCACTGCACCAGCGCCATCAGCTGTTGCCGGGGTCACTGGTCCAACCTACAAGAGCCTGGGGAAGGTCTGCTGTCTTGACAGGGCAGGGGCAGAGGGTTTTGGTGGTGTGGTCAGGACAGAGGGTAGGGCCAGGGAGATAGCTCAGTGGCACAGTGCCTGCCCGGCAAGTGTGAGGTCATGAGTTGAATTCCCGCCTCCAAAAAGAAAAAAAGAGAGCAGGGGCTCATCCCTCATGGGACAAAGTCCAGGCCACAGTGTTGTGCCTTAGGTGCCACACAGCAGTGTTCTCCCACTGCGGCCTTGCACTGACCAGGGCGGTGGGCCCTCAGGGAACGCATGAACCTAAAGGTGCCCATCTACTTCTCCACTGGCCTGACGGAGAAGGCCAACCACTACTACAAGCTCTTCATCACCTGGACCAACCAGAAGATCCGGAAGACCTTTGTCCAGAGGAACATGTTTGAGTTCAAGCACATCAAGGCCTTTGACCGGGCGTTTGCTGACAATCCAGGTCCCATGGTAAGGCCCAGGCAGGTGACCTGTGCACATCTGGCACAAGTCTTGTGCCCTGACCCCCACTGGTCCTGCAGGTCGTGTTTGCCACACCAGGGATGCTGCATGCAGGCCAGTCCCTACAGATCTTCCGGAAGTGGGCAGGAAATGAGAAGAACATGGTGAGGGCTCGGCCTGGGCTGGTCCTTCACTTACTGCCCCTTCACAGCTCATAGGCTTCCCCCACACTGGCAGGGGGTGGAGGGGGTTAGGGGGGTGTCCAGCCTGGTCAGCTCAGACGGGCTCAACCTGGCCCCAGAGTCTGCAGCAGGACTCAGGAGGGAAGGAGCGGCCTGGGAAGAAGTTGCCTCCCAGGAAGTCCCAGATGTGCCAAGGCTGAGGTTGTCCCTACTCCACAGGTTATCATGCCTGGTTACTGTGTGCAGGGCACTGTGGGCCACAAGATCCTCAGTGGGCAGCGCAAGCTCGAGATGGAAGGGCGACAGGTGGTGAGTCCCCACCCTTGTCTCAGTTTGTGTGGGTGACTAGGACCCTGCTGGAGGTAACTGTACCCCCCGCACCACAGCTGGAGGTGAAGATGCAGGTGGAGTACATGTCATTCAGTGCCCACGCTGATGCCAAGGGCATCATGCAGCTGGTGGGGCAGGCAGAGCCAGACAGCGTGCTGCTGGTCCATGGCGAGGCCAAGAAGATGGAGTTCCTGCGGCAGAAGATCGAGCAGGAATTCCGTAGGTGCTTGGTACCTGAGGGGAGTGCGGCAAGTTCCACTCAAGGCTGGCCAGTCTGGACTGAGGGTCCCTGTGCCCCTAGGGGTCAGCTGCTACATGCCAGCCAACGGCGAGACGGTGACTCTGCCCACAAGTCCCAGCATCCCTGTGGGCATCTCGCTGGGGCTGCTGAAGCGAGAGATGGCACAGGGTATGAGGGCAGGTGGGGATGCGGGGCAGGTGGGTGGATAGCAAGTAGGGAACCTGTGATCATGTGGCTATCCCTCCCCACAGGGCTGCTTCCCGAGGCCAAAAAGTTGCGACTCTTGCATGGCACCCTGATCATGAAGGACAGTGTGAGTGAGCTGCAGGGGTGGTGGGCAGCCTCCCACAAAACATACCTGACATGCCCTGCCCTGCCTTACCCTGCCCTGCAGAGCTTCCGGCTTGTGTCCTCAGAACAAGCCCTGAAGGAGCTGGGCCTGGCGGAGCACCAGCTGCGTTTCACCTGTCGCGTGCACCTGCAGGACACGCGCAAGGAGCAAGAGATGGCCCTGCGTGTCTACAGCCACCTCAAGAGGTGTGAGCCTGGCCCTGTCCCTAGCCCTGGAGGAGCCCTGGTCTCCCCAGCTTCCTGCCAGCACCCTGTGAGATCCCAGGGCAGGCAGGGTCTCACTGGACCTCCCTGTAGCACCCTGCAGGGCCACTGCGTGCAGCACCTCCCCGACGGCTCCGTGACTGTGGAGTCCATACTCATCCAGGCTGCAGCCCACTCAGAGGACCCGGGCACCAAGGTGCTGCTGGTCTCCTGGACCTACCAGGTATGGGTGCTGGGGGTTACTACAAGCCCTGTAAGGGGGGGGGCCTTGCGTGCTGCGAGATGACTGCCTTGTCTTCTGCTCAGGATGAGGAGCTGGGGAGCTTTCTCACTGCACTGCTCAAGAAGGGTCTCCCCCAGACCCCAAGTTGACATGCTCCCCACGTGGGTCTGTGCCTCTCCTCTGAACCATGCCCAGCAGGACCACTTCAGGACTACAGCATCTGTGTGAATCAATCCCATGGCTTGGCCACAGGCCTGGTGCAGGGATGAGGAGAGTCCCGTGGCAGGCCAGCCTAAGCACCTTTGTGGCAGAGCAATAAACACACCTCTGGGGCTATCTCACTTTTAATTCTTAACTCCCAGTCCCTGAGAGAGAAGTGGGGTACTCTAGAGCAGCAGCACCAAAGGCTGCTGGGGTGTCACACCTGTCTTTTTTTGTCCTGCACCAGCTCCTGTGGGGCAGAAACAGGGTGGTGTGGGCCAAAGGGAAGCAGGGGCTGGGCAGGACGCTGCAGCTCCAGTGCTGAGTCCAGCGAATACAGTGAGGTCCAGCAGTTGGACCAGCACAACCCTGACTAGACATCCAGAGTCACTGTCAGTTTCCACACTGTGGGCCCTGTAGGGCGTAAGAGGCTGGACCTGTGGGCAGATCCTAGATCAGCCTGGGGTGGGGGCCAACCCCCAAAAACCCACACTCCCCTTGGTTTGTTGGGGTTTTTTTTTTCCTCGTTAACGGGACTTCGGAAACAGGCAGTTCACTTTAGTACTTGCCATGCCCATCTTACTGGGTGCTGGGATTCCCATCTGCCAGGACAACAGGAGGTTTTCCATTGGCACCGAGAACTCTCTTCCTTAGTGAGGACCCAGCCTTGCAGGTGTGGGATCAGTGGGGAACATAGCAGACCCCTCAGTAGCCCACCTCTTACCAGGATGCCCCAGGTCTCCATAGATCACTGACTTCAGGAACAAGCCCTGGGCTGGGGCAACACGAGCCTGGTGCTTGCCCAAAGGGTCTCTGCTGTCCAGAATCTCCTTCACGTGGGCTGGTTTCAAAGCCCCTAGTCCCACAGCCACTAGCACAGCTGTCATTCTCCGAACCTGTGAGACGATAGCCAAGGCTGGTACAGGTACCTGGCTCTGCCCACCCCCGCAAAGGCTCAATACAGCTCACCTGTCGGTACAGGAAAGACTGGCTCTCAAACTCCAAGGTCCAGAACTGCAGTTTCCTAGGAACACAGACACCTGTGACAGACAGCCCCAGCTTTCCAGGCTGCAGCGTGGCCTTAGACAAGGGAAGCTGACAGGGTTTATCCACATGTTCTCATGACCAACTACCTGTCCCCAACAGTGGCCAGTGGCAGGAGATCCAAAGCAGACAATGACTACAACCCATTAGGAAGACAACAGGAAGCTAGGCTTGCCATGTGAAGATGTCAGAGGGTTGGGTGCCAAGGGAAGGGGTACAGCCAGGCTGACTACTCAGCAGTCCCTTTTCCCTTGGGTTTGGCTCCAACTGGGGAGGCTTAGGGGTCAGCAGCTGCCACCTGGCAGGAAGCCCACTAGGCAGTGCTAAGGGCAGTGGGACACACCCCCCGCTAGGATGGGCCAGAAGCACTAGCAGCAGTGAAACCTTTTCACTAGCTGCCAAAACCCATCTGCTGGGCAGAGCTCTGGGCAGGGCAAGGGTCCTTGGAGAAAGGTGGCATTCTGTTCTCTGCTCCCTAGCCTGGCAGAGGTCCAGCGTGGCGGGAGGGCACAGCTAAAAGGCCAGGGGCTGTCTGGCCTACACCCTCCAGCTGGCCAGGCCCCATGGATGGCCTGCATACCATCTACTGCTCACCTGCCTTGGTGGCCTCCAGATCAGCGCTAGTCCCTTGGGGTAGGGCCACAGCAGAAGGCCACCCATCCTCACCTGCTCTCCTGAGAGAGGACAAAGGGACTGGCCAGGCCAGGGGACACTGAGATGTGGCGCAGTGTGCGAATCGAGCATGGAGCTGGGCTGCCAGCTGACTGGAAGCTCCTGAAGTCATGTGTCCCGAGGAGGTGCTGAGCAGCGTCCTGCATGGCAACCACATCCAGGCGGCTGGAGGGAGGGAGCCAGGGGGATGTCGGGACGGGACTCCGGCGAGGGCGCCTCCACACCCCTTCTCTGTTACTCAAGCCCATACTTACTCTGCTGGTAAAGCCCAGCACAGGTTCCGTTCAAACACTGGCAGGTGATGAAGGCAGGCACAGCCTGTCACCAGGCGGTACATGTACGTTCTAGAGGTGGCTGCATAGCGAGCGTGGAAGTCACTGGGCACTCGGAAGGCCTGCAGGACCCTGTGGCCACAGGTCAGGCTCAGGGGAGGAATGAGCCTGCCCACCCATTTAGGTGACACCTTGGTACCTGGCGCCCTCTTCTCGTAGTTCTTCAGGGACATAAAGTATTTCTGGGTCTCAGCCTACCCCTGAGGCGGGACAGGGCCAAGAGCAGAGCACAGGGCTATCCTGCTCACCTGATTCCCGGGTGCCTTAGGTGGGTGTTGAGGGCCTTTGCCAAAATCTCGGGGGGAAAGGGCGGCTTGTTCTGGCGTCGCTGGACGTCCAGGTGTGCCGCGTTGCTGAGTGCATGGACCCCTGCATCCGTGCGGCTGGACAGGGTGAACTTGACTGGCTGCACCGAGTTCAGCCGCTTTGCAGCCTCCTGCAAGGCGCAGGTCGAGGGCTGGATATGGCGGCAGTGCTCCACGCGCGCAGGGTTCTCCCCTGCCCCCTCCCATCCTGGGCACGTTCGCCTCCCAGCCCAGCAAGGCCTCACCTCCAGGTAGTTCTGCACCCCGACAGCACGCTGGGCGCCCCTGACAGCTGCGACCCCGCTGCGGGCAGAAGCGACTGGAATCAACGGGCAGCGTCCGCGGAGGCCCCCACGCCCCGCCGCCCCGAGGCCAGACAAAGCGTTTCCTGTCCCCCCAACCTCTGGGCACCCCCGCCGGGACATCCTGTCCTCCACGCTGGCCCCCCAGCAGGCTCGCGTCCCCCCCACGACCCAGAGTGGAGAGACGGGCGGCTGGAAGGGCAGCGGTTGGAAAACGTACTTAAAGTCTGTGCCCACGTACTGGAAGTAGACAAGGTAGCGCGCCACCGCCGGCGCCAGACCCATGGCCAGAGGCTGGCGGCCACCGCACGTGGGGGTCGCTGGGGCTGGCCACGCCCCTGCGCCTGCGCGCTAGGTTAGGACTCGCACTGGGGGGCGGGATAGAGAGGAGGGGCCAGGCTTAGGGAGTGAGTTCAAAGTATGCCACCTGCTGGTCAGCGAAAAGACCCGGCGCCTCCGACGGGGCAACGCGGGACGCGCGCTCACCCCATGCAGGACCCGCACTACCCCTCCCTTCGTCCCTCCACTCGTTCCCTTTCTCGCCCTCCCCTCCACCCGCCCGCCCTGTCCTCCCGGGGCGTGGCTGTCCGCCCGTCCTGGTCGAATCCTTCCATATGTGGTTTTTGCAAACGCCCCGAGTTGCGCAATGGTCGGGATGGCTGCTGCGGGTGGGGTCCACACCCTCGAAGTTCCCGCGGCCCAGCCGACGGTCCCCGGAGCCAGACTGTCGCGGCCCGCCCAGGTCCTCGACCCGCCGCTGTGGACCCCGGGCGAGCGTTTGGCTACACTCCCCGACGCTGATGGAGGGCGGGGCGGACTTTGGCGACTCTCCCCGGCAGTGACAGCGGGCGGCGCGCGCGGCGGAGGATTTTGGCGACGCTCCCCGGCAGTGACAGGCGGGGCGGGCCGCGGCGCGGCGGCCTGATTCTGGGGCGGGCGGGCGCCTAGCGCGGCGCAGGCGGGACGGGCGGGCGGCCGTAGGGGATGCCGCTCGGCACGCCGCAGTTCTCGGCCCAGTGAGCCCCGCTGCAGCCATGACGGTGGAGTTCGAGGAATGCATCAAGGACTCGCCGCGCTTCAGGTGCGCGGGCCCACAGTGGGCGCGGGCGGGGCCGGCCGCCTTTGTGCCGCGCAGGGCGGGTGCTCGGCGTTGCAGTCGCGACGCAGCCACTGGGCATCGGGTGGGGGGGTCCAGCCTCGAACAAAGCTGCGGACCCCTCCCTGCCCCTGACCCCGGGGCCCGGAACAAAGACGTCTCCGCGCTGGTCACCTCGCGCGAGTGTGTGTGCGTGGGCGGCCTGGCAGTCATGGATACGGCCACCTCAGGGACTGTCCACCCCCGCTTTGTGTCTGCATCTTCGTGAGGTGACCACCTGCTTCGACTGAGCCCCCTGAAGCCCTGCAGTCCAGCCCTGGGCAGGGTTGTGTGGGTCTAAGGCTGGTCTGTCTCTGCTCTCTGTCTTGGATCGTGTGTTAAGGCGGTTCACAGGCGCAGACAGCTGTAGCCACGTTTGGGGGCCTGAGGGTGGCCCCCTGGTAGATGGCCCAGGGCTCTGGAGGTTTAGGGGTGCACAGAGTGATGAAGAAGGATGGGGGGTGTTGACTGGGAGGCAAGGACTCTCTGCCCCTCAGGGTTTGTGTCTTTTATAGTTCGCATGCACATCTGTGTGAGCCACGAGTTCAACACGTACACAAATGTACATCCACCTCCTTAGGCAATGTTTGGGAAGTGGCATCTCCTGTGTGTTGTGTGCAAGTGTGAACCTTCTCAAGGCCACTGATGTGTGTGCATGGGTGTGCATGGCTGAGCTCTGCCATTCTGCCCTTCCTTCGAGTGCCAGACTATGCACATGCATGTGTGGGTGAGCTGCACCACCAGGCTGGCAAGCTGGATGCATCCATGCAGCTGTGATGCGCGGGTGGTCCTGTGTGTAAGTGTACCTCTGCATGGGTTCAGCCTGGTGTGCATGTTACTTCGTACACATGTGTGCATGTTCCAGCACCAGTGCATGCCTTTGTGTGTATGCCTCTATCCCTGGCAGCACATATCTATGTGTGCATGGCCTTGCTGCATGTGAGTGAGCATGTATCCTGCTTCTGCATATGTGTGCTTGCTCAGATATCTGCATGCAGGCTGGTTTTCCAGGAGTTTCCCCCAGCTTGCTTAGATCCTAGCCCTTTACAAAACTACCCCACACAGGAGTAAGCAAGCAAGGCCTCAGGACTGGGTGGGGAGGTGGGAGAGATGGGGTGATGGGGTGGTCAACTCGGCTTAGAGGGGCCCAGGCCCAGGTCAGCAGGAATGATTCCCTGTGTTCTTTGTTGTTACAACTGAATGAGGGAAGGGGTTTGAACAATCCCACAGGAAAGAGAGTGGGGCTTGGCCAGGGCTTCTCTGACAGGGCTTGGTCTAGGCAGGAGCCCACTAGGTTCACCTTGGCCCTTCACTAAAAGCCTCTAACACATTCTTCTCCCCATACAGGGGTCTGGGAGGAGGGTGCTGTAACCATTCACTCCCAAAAACATCCTATTAGACCTGCAGGGCCTCCTGTTTCCTCCCTTTGCAACACTTCTGTTAGGGAGAGGGACCTGCAGTGGGCTGAGGATGCTGACTTGGACCTTGGTCTTAGGGTTACAGATGCCTAGCTCAGTGGGTTCTGGACTGGGCTATGACCTAACTGGTTTGGGGGAATCTCTGCCCACTTGCTCTCAGGTGTCAGTGAGGTTGCAAGCTGATCATCCTGGTCACAAATCTGGGTAGAGCGGGCAGGATTTGGAAGTGACGTGGAGCCGGGTGCTCGGTCTGCAAAGGGGGATTCCTGCTTGGGGGCTGCTGGCCAGGCTAGGCCAACCATGACAGCCTCAGGAATGTCCTGGCACACTGGCTGGGGGTCCAAGGGAGCAGGAAGGGAGCTACCAGGCCTTGGAGGCCTCTGCCCTGGGTGGGGCTCAGGCACTGAGTCATGGCTTGAGTGAAGGAGGGCCTGCTCCTGCTCTTCCACATTCTAAGGAAGTCCAGTTGCGAGACCTGAGGAGAAGCCTCTCTTCAGGAACCAGGCTGGGGAAGGCGAGGGGAACTCTTAGGATGGTGCTGGTCCTGTAAGCCTTTGCTGAGAGCCCACTGTGTCTCCATGGACACTTCTGCCAGCTTCAGTGCAGTCCCGCCCTTGCCACCTCCTGCAGACAGAGGTGCCCCTGGACTGTGGGCAGGCAGCAACTCCAGTGCAGCTGTCTGGGCCATCCAGCTTGCCTGGGGGACAGGGGTGGGGGACTGTAACACTGTCTGGTAGGCAGACAGTCCCTTCTGTGTTCTAGGACCTTCAGCTACAGCAGTGGTTGGGTCTGGGTCCTCGGCCCAGGGTCCAGGCAGTATTGTGGGGTTTGCCATACAGCCTGGAGATGTGGGAGGGGCTCTCAGCTGAAGGGCATTTCTCCTGGGAGGCTTGGGGGAGGGGGCATCCTGCCTGGGATCCTCCAAGTAGCCACTGAGCTTTCTTTTCCCTGTGCCCTCCCTACCCTGGGATTCAACATCCCCTTACTCCCTTGTGAGGAGGGTGCTATTTGGAGGAATTTGATGTCCTGCTTAGGTGGGTAACCTGTCATGGGCCCTGGTTTAGGCAGCCTGGCCACTTTGGTCCCAGCTACTAATTAAAATCATACTCCTGGTGACCTGCAGGCCCCTCCCCAAGTTTGGTAAACTCTAGAACCTGCCCTGAAGGATGGGGGCAGCAAGGGGTTAGGAGCTGCTGCCTCAGGGTATCCCCCATCTTTAGACCCCCCTGCTCAAGGCTGAGCCCATCTCAGGGTACCTTATCCTAGGCTGGCCAGATGGGCCCAGCTCAGCTGAGCCAATTGTGTGTGTGATCGGGGTGCTGCTGGGATCCTGGCCCTATTTCCTTATTTCCTGTTCCCAGGGGGAGGTAGGGGGGGTCACGTGCCTGATCCATCTGCCTCTGGCTTCCGGGGATTCTCCGGTGGCTTCTCCTGGTGATGTCACTCCTTAACTCTTCCTTCCCCAAGGCAGCCCCATTGTTAGGCCCTTCTGGTGGGAGCAAGTTCTGAAGCAAACCTGGTCTGGGGTCTCCTGGCCCCCTTGCTTCAGCCTTACACATGGGGACCACAACCACCTGGCCAGGGTGGGCTGCAGGAAGAACAGAGGGGTGGGAACTTCAGGAGTCAAGATGTCCTCAGGGGCCCAGGGCTAATGCTGAGCCCTGAAGAGGAGGGAGGCTCAGCCTGTCATGGGCAGCATCACTGCCCCCTGCTGCTCCCCTCCCCCATGCTGCAGCTGGAGGGAGCCAGGTGGGGGTCGCAGCCACATGGCCCCTTCTTGCCTGGAGTGTCAATGGGTATGGATGCTGGGTGTCTCCAGTCACTGTACCTGGCCCCAGTCCTGCCCCCAAAGACATAGTGTTTGCCTCTCTCAGCCCTCAGTTTCCCATAGCAGGCCCCTGGGGGGTACACATGGAGAGGGAGCTCCCACCTGACCCCAGTCAGCACAGGTTGCTGCAGGGCTGCTCATTCTTGTTGCAGAGCAACCATTGATGAGGTAGAAACAGATGTCGTGGAGATCGAGGCCAAATTGGACAAGGTAAGGAGTGGCCTGGGGCACAGGAGGGTCCAAGCTTGCCCTGCTGCCACACCCAGCCAGACTTGGGAATGGCTGAGTGGCAGAACCTGCCTTCCAGAAGTCAGAACTCATATGCACCTCCTGGGTCGAGCAGGATTTCTGCCCAGGACCTGCGTCTGCCCCACAGACCCATTTGTGTGGTACTGCCCAAATCCCAGGGCCACACATATCCACCTGGCCCCTGAGGCTTGTGCCTCTGAGCAGGATAGCCTGAGTTATGTCCCCTGTGCCTCTGCTGGCTGCTAGATGGGGACAGCTGCTCTGTGGGCTGTGCCTGGTATGACAGGGTTGGGGGCTGAGGGGAGGGTGGGGAGGGGCATGGGCTCTGAGCCAGGGGAGGATGTCTCTGGCTCTTGGTCACAAGACTGGCCCTCTGATCCTG
>NDGM010196791.1:0-10479 GCA_002564305.1 Octomys mimax | reverse complement strand
TGTAGCAGGACAGTCCTATGACATTTTTTTCTTGTCTCTTATTTTCTTTTATTACCTTTTTTTTTTTAAAAAAAAAACCAAACATTTATTTGAGAGAGACTATGGCAGTAATTGGCATCACGTTAGAAGCAGAATGCATGTAGAAGAGCAGAATGAGAGGCATTCCCAGCACGGCCCCAGTATTACACATTGCTATTCCTGGTGCAGTTCCTTAGTTCACAGGCATTTTCAACTTTGAAAGCATATCTGTCAGTATTTTATAAATATTATATTTATTACATAAATTTTTTTTAAATATACACTTTAAATGGGCACATAAATTTCCAACAGGAAACCTATTTTTTCTGGAATCCCATGTGATAGCAGACTTTGCTAATCCATTGAAAAGTAAACTCTGTACATGTGAGGATGGTGTAGTAGTCACTCTTGTGTCTCAGCACCCAGAAGAGTGAGTGGAGCTACTTGACAAGGATTTCAGATTGCTAAATGAGTACAAGGGTTATCTTTTTGTTGCTCTTGAATCACTAGAACAACATTATTTATATCAATAAAGGCATAATAAAAGGAACAAATATATGAACTATACATTTGGATCATACCACTACCATACTAAATGAATATTCTCTATATGTAAAGTTTATATAATCAAACTAACTTTTATTTTTGGTCAATATTCTAAATACAAGACTGGGGAGATGGCTCAGTAGGATCAGCCCTTGACTGGCAAACACAAGGATCTGAGTTCAATCCCTGGTTCTGCCAAAAAAAAAGGAAAAACAAAGAACGATGATGTCCCATCTTGTTATCCTGCAATTTTCTCTAATGAAAGCATTTAGGGTATTTTTAAGTGTGATCACAAGGATGCATAATTGTAATAAGCATTTACAATAATAATAGTATAGAATTATTACATCTTTATTATGAATAAACACAATTAAATTATTTATCAAAATAACTTTTTAAGGTAGGGATTATAGTTTTCAATTGTAACTTAGAACCTATATCATAAAATCAACATTTTAGAGATGAAAGAAATTGTAAGAAGAAATTAAATTGCTTGATTAAAATCACAAGGAGCAGTTTTGAGTTTAAAAAAGATAGTCCATGCCCAAGACTGATTACATGGTATACATGGTCTCCTAATAGGATAATAGATCAGTTTATATTGAGCAATTTTTTTCACTCAGAAAATGAAGTAATACAAGAGTTGGATTGCCTATATCAATGTGCAGTGGATTAAAATATATATTCAAAGGCATTAAATTTTGAACCCAATGCTAGCCTAGTAATTTGGGCTAGTTTACATCACTATATGTAATTAAAATTATGTGGAATGCTGAATCTGGATTCTACCAAGTAAACTATGTACACACACTGAAACAGAGCATGGACATAGATGGAACTTCATAGATTTATCAAGTTGATAGCTAGTAGCTTACAAGTCTTGCCTTAACACTAGTTTCCCTTTAATTAGCATAGATTAATTCATTAGACCATAGTGTTGTTCTATACTCTACTCTATACATTGTTCAGAAGAAGAAATATTTGGCACGGATGAATGTTTATTTCATAGATGTGAAAGTTAAAATCAATTGCATATATGAAGGAAAGTAAAGCAGTGCACAAAATGTTGGTATGCTACAGTGTTTTGAGAACAGATTTGTCTTCGTTAAATCAATCGTAGTGGAATCTAACACTGAAATTGATGTCTTCATATAATCTACAAGCTTAGCTTGCATGTGGAGCAATTGGCTGTCCTTTACTAATCTTCTCCCAGATTAGTAAAATATACACTTTCTATTTGATTTGGGGCCACTAAACTCTTGCAGAGTGCTTATTGTACTGTACATATTATTGGTCCTGTAACTGAACGGGGCTCTCTGTCTGTTTTATAGCTAATGTAGCATTTCTCCATGACATCAATAGATTAAAACACTTAGTACCAGAAAAAGTGTGCAAAAATGGAGCAAACTCATTTTGCTACAAGTGAACTCAATAAATCTGTCCAGTTCACTGATGTTCACTTTCACTTAAAATCAGTATGAATTTATCTTGCAAACTTCAAGAAGGCAGAGAAGAAACTTAAGGTTTCTTTCTTTTTTTTCTTCCCTCATCAGCAAAGCTATCTTGTTCATGGGAATAATGACAGTTTTAACTGGCCAGTTCTGCATTTCTAGAAAAAGGTCAATCAGGCAAACAAACTCTACGACACCTTATCTACTGCTTCTAAAGGCACCGTCCTGCACTGGCTCCCATGGATCTTGACCATGGGCAGGCCTCCTACTGAGTGATTCCTGCTTGCCCTGCTGTGCTGCCAGCTAGTATGTAATGAGCCAAATTAAATCTTTTCTCCCTCGTATAAATTGCAGGTGTCAGGTATTTTTTCCCAGTAATGAATAAACTGGCTATGATGATGTTTGTCTAGCTTTTTTGTTTTCTTCTCCTTTAGCTCCCAAAGAAGTTGCTTAAAGAAAAATTCTTATGTTACTATTGTTCTGGAAATCTTCTGACCTATTGGTCAAGAATATAAAACTTAGAAAAAGTGCTCAGAGATTATACTGAATTCTTCCCAAGTTCTATGTGACAATAATGTTTTCCTTGCTTAAGATAATAAAGGGGGAAATAATAATGTTTATTAAGCCAGATAATTCTCATAATTGTAAAATAATTATAGTATATCTCTCCTATAACTACTATAAAGCATTAAAATATCATATTAGAATTTTATTCTGACAGTTGGTTATACTTCTTTTTTCTTTTTTTGGTAGAACTGGGGATTGAAACCAGGACCTTGCACTTGCCAGGGAAGTGCTTATTCTATGTTTCTAATGAAACACTTCGTTTTCATTTTTTAATATTATTTTCTTTTTTTAGTATTATTTTCTTGCACACAAACTTCCTCTTACATACACAAAAAAAGAAGTTTGTTACAGTGTTACTTGGCCCCACTGTCCCTTTTGGAAAGAAACAATGTTTCTCTTATTAACTCTGCTCTTGCAAGTATCACTTGTCCAAACAAACAAACAAAAATACCACTTGACAATTAATACTGCCTTTAATAATCTACACATTTATATGAGACTTCAGAAAATTCCACTTCTAGGAACATTTCAGCATTTTTGTCATGTGGTTCACAGCTGTTGGGAAAACCTTTATATTAAAATTTATCAATTTGGAGATCTGAAAATACCACTTCAATAATTTCATTAACAACACTGGAAATTCCAAGACTGCATGAAAAGTGGGAAGTCACTGTGGCATAGTTGCCCCATTTAGGACATGTCACTTTTACCTGCCCACCACGATTAAGGGTGCTCTCCAGGAAGGCAGATAATAAATTAAGTGTTCAAAAGATGCTAAGATGCTTAATGATACGAATCTATTTATAAATGCTACATAGTCTTTCCATAATAACATTGCACAAACACTAGCAAATACTATTAGATTGATGATGCTTATGTTTTTACCTCCTCAAACACAAGAAATCCAAATATTTCTATGTGGTAGTTTCCAGTGTGGACCTTTGAAGGTAAAGACAGAGTCAAGGACCCCTTATCAACTGGATCTTCACTTTGGTAGACAGAAAACAGTACCAGCTGTCATTTGTGTTCTTTATAAGCTGGAACTTCACATTATAAACTGAGTATCATTTATAACTACTACAGTGAAATACATTCACCTACTAAAGTAATAACAGATTGACAGTATTTGGTCATGATCCTTATGAATGTTGAGAATTAAGCTACAATAAGTGATTTATAAAAAACTAAATCCTTGACACAGAAGTTTTATTCCAAAAGTACATTTCAAGTTAATTATAAAGATTTTGGAGACTGAGGAGATATCTCAGTAGAATAAGTGCCTGCCTGGCAAGTGCAAGGCCCTGAGTTCAATCCCTGGTATCGCAAAAAATAAAATAAAATAAAATAAAGATATTGGGATTGGTATTTCCCTAAATACTATGTCCACCTATTGGTAACTTTCATGAACAGGTCCAAAAAATATAGAATTCATACTATAGCATGTGCTGCCAACATTTGATCAATGTACAAAATTTATCTACAACTGAGGAACCTAACATCTACTGGATTAAATATTAGAGTTGTTGTGATTAGAAATTTGTGTTACATAGCATATGAGAAACAACTTACATTAAGTCTCGCCAAAGCCACAGCTAAAGCAAAAACAGTAACAAGAAACAAAATCAATAATTTTATTTGAAATGAATGAACTTTGTTTGCCAAGCATAGTAGACTATTGTAAAACTGGCAGATCATCCCATTCAGAGGGCAACGCTCTGAAGAAATATACACTGCTATATTAGTGAAAGAAACATACTCAAATTTGGACAGTTAGGCATCTTTTAAGTATACATTTCCTTACATCCGGACCTATGTACATACTTAGCACTACTGATTGATAATTTAAGCATACTCTGTAAAGTTCTTGCTCAGAATAACTCATTCAATATTTTACTTAAAAATTCAGAAGTTCAATATATTTCTGCACTGCTATTGCCCTTCCACATGGGCTTAAAAAATCACCTTCCAGGTCAAAGACCATGGTGACAGTAGGCAGATACATGGATCCTTAGTGCTGATGGAGCCAAGAAAGAAAGAAGACGTGGTGATGTGTGACCACAGCAGCCAGCACGTTCCTATGTGCAAGTGTATGAACAGTTTAAAATTTACGATTGAGGGTCATTCCACAAAACTAGCCCACTAACTTTTCTCTCTGTGTCATGTACTGTCTCTAAAAACAAAATCACAGCTCATCTTTATTGTATAAATATAGACAGAATTTCACAACGGCTGTGATTCCAAAGCCTGAGATGGATTTTCCACTGACTTTGGAAGTGGCAAGGGGGTTGCGGGAGACTGAACCCAGGGCCACAATCATGCTATCTCTGAAGTCCTCTAAAACTATATTTAATGCCATGTCTAGATATTTGGGAACAAAACACTTCATTTTGAACATCCAAAAATTAGCTTCTAGTTTTAGTTGTTTTGGGTAAATATTTCAAAGCTTCAGGTACAGCAAAATCAACTTGACCACAGGGAAACAGTGTGGGTCCTTAAACAGTGTTCATCGAGGAGATGACCTGCTCTATATGATAAAGCTGGTTGCAGTAACAAGGCACTCTTGAAAGCATTTCTCTAGTGCAATTTCATAGGAACATCCTGTGTAATTTTCTGTTCCATAATATTACCTCAGTTCACCTGAATACACCAAGCAGAAATTTAACTGCCTTCATTTAAGAAGTTTATACTAATCACTACTGGCAGAATTCATATTAATACATGAAAATTAATTTATGCAACAAATACAGTAGAACGTTCTTAATTGAATAGGGCATGTAGTAGTTGAAAGAGAACATTTTTGTGTCATACTTTCAAGTGGAAAAATCTTGGTTCCACCTCTGTTTAGCCAGGTAGTACTGGGTAAATTACACACAATCTTCCTTCGTGTCAGGTCTCTTCTAGTTAACTTTTTTTTTTTTTAGGAACTAGGGACTGAACTCAGGCCTTTGTGCTTGCCAGGGAAGTGCTTATTCTACTGAGCCATCTTCCTGGCCCAGGTCTCTTCTAGTTAAAAAGAAAAATAGTTCATAAAATTCTGTGTCTTTGGCTTATTATGAAGTTCAAGCAGAGACTGACTGCAAAATGACCAGTAGGACAGTATTAAAATACTAAATTATATATCAATTGGGCTAAAATGAAATAGGAAAAATGGGAAAATTTAAGAAGAAATGCATGGTATTGTAAATGGGCAAGAGCGTGTACGTGGTAATATAAGCAATAGGATTACTTAGGAAATGTTGCGTGTGTCAGAGTTTAAAGTTTAAGAATTAGCATGAACGGAATACTTTTTCAATTTTGATTATTTTTAATATTTAATTTTAAAAGTCAAAGGAGGTCATGTGTTTCTTTTATTTTCCCATGTTATTTTCTTAAAAATATCATTCTCCTAAGGAATTCTATATTTTCCACTGGAAATCTCCAAGTAAGATGAAGTCCTTAAGACTGTATGAGTAACTAAATAAAAATGTTATTGAAAATATTTTAAACCTTCTTTGAAAATATTAAGAATAATCAATGCTTTCTTAGTAATACAAAAGAAACAGAATCTGATTGTTAAAGGGATTTGAAAGCTGAGATTTACGACTTTAACATGGTATTTTACCTAAAATGAGCTAATTTATAATGGCTCTATACCTCTCTACATTCCAAAGGACACTTGTTTTTGGTACAGGTGCCAGTTTCTCTCAGTAACAGTGTCAATTCATATGATATTTTTTCTTGAATAAACATGAAAACACCAGCCATACAAAATGCAAAAGGAAACGTCAAGTATTGAAAGAAGCCAATAAAGTTGTATTAAATGACTCATGAAACTTGGGTTTTGGAAGGTAAACTTGAAATTTGAGTAAAGTGAATGTAGCATTCTGAAGAAAATGTAATCAAATTACACATCACACCCATAAGGCGTAGAATAAACAAGCTCAGAAGAGGGTGGCCTCGCTGAACTTAGTGAGTTAAGCCCTCCACAAGGCCCTGTCCCAGCATCTGCTACCCTTTGTGGTAGGCATGAGGCTTGCATCTTGAAGTCAGGCAAGAGGATGACCCCTGCGCCTGGAGTGCGTGTTGAGATGCCTCTGATAGAATGAAACTGAGAAGCACAGGAAACTCGGGGGTCTCCATTTATTCTCATCAATTCTTCATTGGCTTAAAAGTGCTGAAAAATAGTTGTAAGATAATTTCACCAATAAAAATGATGACAGGCACGTGGGAAAACAAACACAGCCTTATGAATATGAAGGTCAAATTAACACCTTCAAAATCAGTTGAAAATATTAACCATGGCAATTAAAACAGACTGAACAAATTATTATTGTAATCACTCTTACTGGATGGTCCCTTCCCTTGAGAGAAATAAAATTCACAGAGACTTTTCCTATGGAAATGATTATTTACTGCTAAGTAGGGAACTTGATACATTTTTACCTTCAACGTTAGGTCAGCAATGATACCAAATAACAAAGCCTGGGCAAACATGACCTTCTTTAGCAATTACAAATTTTGTGTTCCCATTAAAATCCTTCAGCAAAGCACAGTGTTTGCTTGGGAACCACAGCTCATAAGATTTTGAATTCGTGACCCACTGGGTCTTCAGAAGCACCTGGGTGTCATATCCAAAGAACAAGTTTCGTTTGTAGCAGTTTGCAAGCACCATGCAAGCCTGCAATGAGAGCTGACCAGGCCTCCAGGTGTGCTCTAATAAACCTTTGTAAAGTGTATTAAGACTGAATTAAATCCCTAGTTCCAAAAAAAAAAAAAGTTTTAAGAGAAAATGGCCAAAATAACATCAAAACAAACAATAAAAGACATGCCGAAAAGGAGCACCCTAGAGTGTGGTCCAGGAGGGAAGCTGGACTGTATGAGGATGGGCTTGATCTTCCGGCCCCCCATTTCCTACTTCTCCCCACAGACTCGCCTCCCAGAGGGGCCATCCCAAGTTGCCTGCCCCAATGACTGCGGTGAAAGTCTTGATGATAATTTGCAGATGAATAAATCCATTTTTCCTCAGATCATATTCTGTCATCTGACATTTGCTGTTTTAACTGAAAATTCAGATATTTACTTTCAGAGGTTGCACAGGTATAACATGTAGTATAACTAACATGCTTTATTGGAAAGATGCCCCCAACAATGTATTTATGTAGGACTAATTAAATATTATCTAAATCTCCAGGACAACTCTTGTACTATGCAAGCTGAGCAATTGGAAAGAGTCTTTTTAATTCAACAGTTTACAGTCCTCAGAAGCACTTTTATACTAGGCTTGTAAAAGGGTCACAATTTTTAGTCGAGACTAGCATAATGAAAACATAATATACAAAATTTGTTTAAGATTTATTTGGGATACTATTTCAGGTGTTTACTTTAATGTAATTCCTACAACAGTTTTATAAAGTAGATGCTATAATTAGTCTCATGTTATTGATGAGTAAACTGTTTGACAAAGAATCTGAGTAAGTTATCTCAAAGACCCAAACTCAAATCATGAAACTGTTTCACAAACAAAATCATAAAATACAGAGGCATGATGAAAACAAAATGCTCTTTGCCAAAAAGGAGGCAATACGTGTTTAAAATTTTGTTAGCTATACTGATATGTTAAAAAAGAATGTAATGATATAAGGAAATTCTAGAATGAAAAGATAGATACCAGCCAGTGAGATAACTCAGCAGTCTAAGTGCCTGCTTGGGAAGCACAAGGACTGGGTTTGATTCCTGGTACCTCATGCTGTGCTGGCCCAACCCCAGGCCCTCCAAGCAGGCCACTGAATCTGGGCATGGTGTCACATGACTGTACTCCCAGTGCTGGGGATGCAGAAACTGGAGGAGCGTTATGAATCCGAGCTGCACAGTGAGACCTTGTGCCAAATACATACATTTTTTAAAAAAGACACATATATTTGTGCATCTAAAAATGACAAGGAAACAAGTCACAAATTATTTGAAATGAGTCTCATTTTCATGGCCAGAAAATGAGAAACATGGAGGAGTGAACATTTAACTGGACTCAACATATTTTAACAAAGTTGTTCTTGACATAAAGAACAACTGTTCTAAAGTGGATAGAACAGAGGAATAAAAGTAGTGCTCACAGTTCCCTGAAAAGGACAGTCACTTGTTTCCAATGAGGGAGGCACAGTAACGGTACCCAAAGAGATGGCCAGGTCATTTAAGTTTGGCCAGCAACGTCTAGTGACTTTCCACCAGCCTGGCCACTTTGACGCTAATGAATAAGTAACTTCTATTGGCTTTCCACAAACCCGCTTGCTTTGATATTAATTATTTGATAGAAATTGACATCAATTATTCAGTTGGAGAATTAAAGGCCAAAAAATCAAAGTAAAAGCTGCTATTCATAGAAAGCTAGGAACTCCAATAAAATGGAAGTCAAAATGCATATTTGAAAAAGTTCTTTAAATGCTAACCAGGAAAAAAAGGGCTAATACCGATAGAATGTAAGTGCAAACCATAAAGTTATAGAGTAACCTTGAAATGGTGTTTCACTCAACCCCCCAAATTGTATAGTTACAAGTGGAATTTTCAGACTCACGGGAGCTGAATACAATGGACTGAAATACAAAGGAAACCGACCCTCTGATGGCGTGGTTGGCGTTGTGAAAAGACAGAGTGGCTTAAAAGGCAGGCAAGGGGCAGTCTTTGGGCTGACCCACGCATTCTGAGACCAAAATCTTCAGGGTAGACTAGTCTGGAGGTTTGAAACTAGAAAAAGACTATGAAACCAGGTGAAAAGAAAATGGGTGTGTATTCAGCAGGAAGGAATTTACAGAAGGGCCTAGGGTCACTATCCATCATGTGTGCTGACCTCCCGTTAGTAAATCATGGTCAGCCTTGGCTCCACAGCAGGATCCAGATCAATTTTAACAGTCAGTAAGCCAGAGGACTATCCTTCATTCCAATTCTCCAGTTCCACTGTTCTCTGTTTCAAAACTTTTCTTCATTATTTATCCCTAACCTTCAAGTCCAGACCTCAGCTGTGTTCTTAGTACAGTAGCATCCTGAACATTCATCAGATCCTAACAATTGAAGCTATTCCTTCTTCTAAGACCTTCACCATATCCCAAGATACAGTCCTTTAAAAATGCAATTGATCAGATCTATGTGTTCTAAAAATACCAAGAGGCTGCTTCCTGAACTACTATGCACTTAGCACCTTTCTTTAATTATTTTCCTCTATGGTTAATGTGCTTCTGGAAGGGAAAAAAGGGTAGCGATGACATATTATTTTGTGCCTCACAAACTTACTTGATCATGTAGCCAATATTCCCACAAAATATAATTTCAGATATACATAATTCCAGATTGCAGATATTTTCTGTACATTCCTCTTCCTTGGTTTTTCTGTCATTAGCTTCTTTGCTAGATTCTGCAAGAGCTGCTTTTAGTTTGAACAGACTTTCTCCATTTACATCTTCAATGTCTTTCTACATCTGTCATCTCAAGTTTCCAATTTTTTTCTAAGCATGTGTATGGCTTTTCAGACATTTCTACCATTGTAAATATTTCAATTATATCACATTGCAAATGACATTAAGGTACTTAGTTCGATGTGGCAGTTCCCTGCTGTGATTTTTTTAATGACTCTGGAAGAAACCAAACCTGTCCTTCATAGTTGTATCATTTTGGGGTTCTATAGTGTTTTCTTAGCACATTTTGAGAAGTAAATTAGGCTTGTAGGCAAACACTTCAAATACTTACTATTAGCTCACACTATTCTTTTCTACCCCAAGTTATATCCTGATCCTCAGTGTATCATCTTTGTTGAATGTACTGTCTTTGTTTCTTTTCTCATTGCTAAGTCAAAAATACACAACACCGGTAACACTCAGCGGAAGCCTGATAAATGTCCCAGTCTGTCATAACAGAGATCAGGCCTCTGTTC
>NDGM010196545.1:0-11124 GCA_002564305.1 Octomys mimax | reverse complement strand
TTTTTTTTTTGTGCTGGAGATGGAGCTCAGGGCCTCATGAATGCTAGGCAAGCACTATATCTCCACTGTGTCCCCAACCCTACAGTCTTAAATTCTGTGCAGCTATTCTGTCATCAGATTATCATCATAATGTTAAAAGATGTCACAATAAAATTGATTATGGAGATAGTGGAACAATCTCTAAGAGTTAAAGGCCTGGATCCTTAGCCTTCTCTAAGTTGGTCAACCTCTTGAAAGTAAGAGAATGACCAAAATATGGGATTCAGGGACTGAGCAATTACAAGATGAGCTATTAAGGAAATAGATGTAGTATTTCTTAGTCCATTGTGGACTATTCAGTAATATATGATAAACTAAGTGGCTTATAAACAACAAAAATGTATTTTTCACAGTTCTGGATGCAGGAGCATCCAAGATCAAAATACTAGCATATTCATTTTCTGCTAGGGAGCTGCTTTCTGCTTCATAGATGGGTGTCTGTCTGCTCTCTGTGTCCTCTCATGGCAGAAAGGGTGATAGATCTCTCTGGAAGATCTCTTGCAAAGAGATCCCACTTGTGAAAGCTCTATTTTCAGGACCTAGTCCCCTCCTAAATCTTCTACTTCTTAATACCATAACCTTGAATGTTAGGACTCTATAGGGACTCCTTGGTCTCTCGTTGGTCCCCAGGAGAAAACAGCAAAGGGATTTAGAAAATAAAAACAGAGACAATAGCTGAGATCAGGTGGAAGCCTGTATGCTTCATTGACAAAGGACCCAAATAACACCAGTAGGGGCATTTATTTATACCTGTGCAAAGTTAGTAACATGAGACACAAGGTTGCTTATCTACTAACGACTGAAAAGCATCCTACTGCCCAGGTAGGATGCTTTTCTCAAGAGGGAGGTAGCTTGACTGCTTTAGACATGGTGGTCTTGTCCTGCCCTCACACACATGACAAATTTCCAGCCTCAACCACTCCGAACAGACTTTAATATATTACCTTCAGGGGTTGGGCAATATGAGCATTCAGTCTATAGAATCATCCTGATGCTGTCAGAGCCAATTTACAATTCATGACTCAGACTTCAGACAGGTAACTACTGTGCAGCCTCGGGCTTCCATCCACTGGGATCTAGATGGAATAACAAGATATGGTGGGAAGGGAGAAAAGATACATTACCAAAAGCAGCATTACACTGTCAAAAAATCTATTTCCATTTCCTACAGGCAGAAAAGTACATCCAGCCATATTGGTATCAGGATTTCTTGCTGCTAAGCTGCAGCATCATCGGAAAAATCCGAAAGCATTATTGACTCTTCTGCTTCCCTACCACTCATATCTTGTCATTCCTGGCCCTGATTCCCCGTGTGCACCTCTCCCACCACATTGTCGAGGTTAGGTGACTGTGTTAGCCTCTGCCTCCACCCTGCTTATCATCTCCTTGGGACCCAGTCCAAGTCCCACTCAGTTATAATCTCATAGGACACGTCACATCCTTTCCCTGCTTGGAACCCTTCAATCTTTTCCCATCACATTGAACATACAGCCCAACTCCTTGCTTTGACCTTTGAGGTCCTGCAGTCTGCCCACCTAACCCAGAGTAATAGTCCTCCTTTGGCTGGTGTGTTCCTACCCTCCTCACTTCTTTGCAAACCTTACCACATGCCATATTTTTCTTTACCAACCTTTGGACCTTCCCACATGCTGTGACTACCACCCTAAATGTTCATCTCCTTTGTATGACTGCCTCTTGATTTTCCTTCAGTATGAATGTCTCCTCCGTTGAGAAGCCTTCCCTGATCACTTTACCACTTTAAGGGCTTGGTTTTGAAGAATCAGTTGTTTATGTGATATCTAGATTGGAAGCTTCTTAAATACAAGAACCATTACCATTTATGGTCCATAACCATTCATTAAATGCTTTTCTGAGCACTTAGCACAGTGACAGCACATAATAAGGATTCACAAATATTTTTGAATCAGTAAATGACAAGATTGGATCCAAGGATTGCTGATCATTTGGTTACCAAATGAACACAGATATAGAGAGAAGAGAGCAAGCAGGAACCAGACCTGAATAGGTGACACCTTACATTGTAAGGATACTTTATATTGAGGAGTTGTTTTCCGATGCAGATGCAAATAGACAAATAATGATCACTCTGCTTTCCCATTCCACTCACATGTGTTTTAAAATGTTTGGGCTAGGGAAACTGACAAGTCTCTTAAGAGGCAGGATCTGGCTGTTGTCGACTTCATTAATGAGGCCTCTTAAGCAATTTGAAGCAAAATAACTTCTATACCAAGCCAAGCTTCAAAGAATAGTTGGAAAAGGGAAGTAAGGAAGTAAAAGAATCAATAAGTAGGTTGTTGGGGAAAGTCTCTTGTGCTTAGAAAAAGGAAAAAACATGTAGTAATTACATTTTGTTAAGACTAAGAGAATTCAGAAAGCAGGACTGTGCCTTCATCTTCTCTATTTCTGATGGAAAGTGATGAAATGAAAGTAGTTGCAGCTGTAGCAGAAGGCCAATTAAGACCCTCCCTACAATGAAGAAAGCAATTCTCTCTCCAGTGGGAAGAAAGGGAGACAAAGAAACCTTTTTCTCAGCATTCAAATGGCACAGACAGTTACAATTCCCCATAAAAGCAGGACATAAAGAAAAGCTACAGGCAACCTATCAGGAGCCTATGAACAGGACTGCAGCGGCACTTGCTGACATGTGTGCTTCGGTGTCTGTGACTCTAGTGTGACAGCAGGTGGGGAGGCAGTGGACTACTGGGAGTAAGTCTCCAGAATCAGGTGGGTGGAGTTCAAAGCATGGCTCCATTTCTTTTCCTAGTTAAATCTGTGCACCTAACAGGAGCCCACAAGGCTTCAGCTCATTCTTCTGTGAAAGAAGATAGTAATGATGAGAGATGACGACCACAATCATAGATGTCACGAGTAGTCGTAGCCCTGGTACTGAGTGCCCTAGCTAGTTATGTGGAAGATATGGTTTGGCTCCCTCTGTTCTCTTACCAGGGAATTACATTCTGTGCACACTCTCCCAGCTCACATTCTAGAAGCAGATTAGGTTGGACCAGTGGGATTGAACAGTCAGCCTTCCATATCTGCGGGGTCCACATCTACAAACTCAACTACCCATGAAACAAAAAATGCTCAAGAAAAAAATTGCATTTGTATATACAGCCTATTTGCTCTGTCATAATCTATTTTTGTCATTACTTCTTGAACAGTACAACTATTTGTATAGCATTTATATGGTAGTAGGTATTATAAGTAACCTAGATGTGTTACAAAGTATACAGGAGGATGCAAATAGATTTTATGTAAATTCTCCATTTGTATAAATGATTTGCTCATCAAAGGCTCTTACTATCTGCAGAAGTCCTGCATTCAGTCCCCGCAGATACCCAGGGATGACTATCCTCCCCTGGGATTTGGAAGGTGGAGCCAGTGAAGGCCAAATCTCCCAGTCCATTCAATACTTTGTTGTCATCCACGTTATTTCCCATTGCTGGACACAATATGCAACACTCACAATTTAAAGGAGAACAAGTTTAATTTAGCTCATGGTTTGGGGGAATTCAGTCATAGTCAATGGGCTCTGAGGTGGGAATATCATGGTGGAAGGGTGTGGCTGAACAAAGCTACTTAGTGCATGCTGCCCAGAGGACAGAGTAGGGGAACAGCGCCAGAGCGAGGAACCAGACACAGTACCCAAGACCACACTCCATGACCCACCCAGACACACCAAGGAGCATGTTCTACTAATCTACTAGGTTTTTCTTAATTCAGTGACATTGACATATCAGGATTAATGGAAACAATCCACAAACAAAATAGTAGAAACTGGAAGCTTTTTGGTGTGCAGTGTTCATTCTGCAGCCTTCTGGTTAACTGGGGAAAGTGTGAGGTATCCGCATGGCTGCTGACACCAGAAATGGTCTCAGGAGTGGGGTGTTGGAATCAGAAGCCCTCGGAGTGGCTTCAAGGCGGTAGCTCCCCAAATGGGCCCATTCTGCAGGAAGAGTCTCAACCTAGAAACCCCATGCTATGACCTTCAGTTATTTTCTAAATATTTCATCCTCTCCTCAAGTTCAGAGCTAAAATATCTAGAGTTGTTTCTACTTGCTGAACTCCATGTTTTTATTTAATTTTCATTTTCATTAATGCATGTTTATTGTACATAATGATTACATTGCAAAGAGTTGGTACATGTTCATAATATATCTTAATTCTTTTCACATCCCTTCTCCCTACTCCAACTTCTTCCTATCTCTAGCTCTTAGTCCCTTTCTCATTTATAAAAGATCTATCTCTGCATTTCCTATTAGCTATTTTGTTTTATCATTTTTTATGTTGTGGGCTTCCTATGTAACAGAAACTATGCAGTATTTACCCTTCTGTATCTGCTTTATTTCACTTAGCATTACAGTCTCAAGGTGCATTCATTTTCCTACAAAGGACTCAAATTCTTCTTCTTTTTTTTTTTTTTTGGAAGAGTAGTATACCATTGTTTATAAATACCAAATTTTCTTTATCCATTAATCTGTTGGTGGACATGTAGGCTGCTTCTAAGATTTACTGATTATGGATTGTTCCGCTATAAACGTGAGTATGCATGTACAATCACTGTAGTACAATGTCTGTAGCTCTTTCAAGAAAAAACCTAGCAGGGGTGTAGCTGGGTCAAATGGAATTCCTATTTTTAATTTTTGAAGAATCTCTATTCAGACTTCCACAGTCACTAATCTTGAGTCTTCCAATAAGTGATCACATTGCTCTCTTTCACAGTCATAGTTATACATTATATTTTT
The DNA here is from genome assembly GCA_002564305.1 of Octomys mimax. Lineage (NCBI taxonomy): Eukaryota > Metazoa > Chordata > Mammalia > Rodentia > Octodontidae > Octomys > Octomys mimax. The sequence goes on along the minus strand of NDGM010196545.1, from coordinate 6,319 downwards.
ATTTTATAAGGGAAAAATGTTTTTAAAGCATCATTCACTTCCCCTGCTCATATTAGTATTTGCCTGAATTACTCACACCATTGTCATGTCCAGCAGGGGATTCCTGAAGGGAGAGAGCTGTGGTCCCCCATAATGATCCTCTGCCTCTATTCTGAGCCTTGCCCTCACTGCAGCAGAGAATGAAGGAGTGGGCCTGAGTGGAAAATGAGAGAGTCAAGACTGATACGGTGTAAAACCAAAGTTGAAAGGGTGGAAAATGCAGAGAAAGCAAAAGAAAAGCCATCTATATAGAGTGGAGCAGCAATATAGGGCCATCCCACTCGGATGCCCAATGAGTTTGAGGTGCATTTCACACTTACAGGGTTTCAAAAAATTTCTAAAAGCTGATTTCTAAAAATAACTGATTGTCGCAATCTAGGCCAACCAAGTCTCAACCTTCGTCTCTAAGGAAGGGACAAGGTCAGCTGGGGATTCCCAAAGCATGCAGTATGTTAGTAACAATTCTCAAGGAACACATTGCCCAAGTATGTGGTAGGTATGTAGCTCAGGTACAAGATACACAGATAAGCATGTAAGGATTTTGTCATGCTAACCATCAGAATCTAGCTCTGTAGCTTGTTTGTCTGCTTGCTTGTGTTCTGCCTGCACCCCTCTAATCTGCCCTTCAATGTCAGAAAGGGCAACCACCCTATCCTTCTATAACTAAGGCAAAGGCATCACTACACACTGGGGTCACTGCCCAAAATGCACAGTATCCCTGGGAAAGGAATAATCAGAGTCAAGAGAGCAGACTGCACAATCCAAAACCAATAAAGTGAAAAAGTGAAACCCAGTAATAACGTTTTAAGGAATAATGAAAATACAGAGGTGGAATATTGATGACTCAACGTGAGTCTCTAGTCAGCTTGGCTGAGTCAGCCTTTTAATTGGGGTGACTCACCGTGCCTCACTGGTGACTATACTGCTTAAAAATAGCACCTCCCTTTGCAAAGCACTCTAATCCTGTTCAGCTGAAGCAAGAAGTAAACCACTCTCCAACTTTTCATCTTAACTCAGTTTCCCTTTTGATAAAACATAGTTGTGACCATCTGATACTTGTGCTAGAAAGGATGTCATTTCTCTCTCCCAGACACTGACAAGTTAACTTCCTAATCTTTGCAGTCAGCTTCTTGTGACACTGGTCATGATAATCCAGTTGATTAGAACCTGATGATAAGAGAATTGAGAAACAAGTATGAGCTTCATTCACTCTGAAATCTTCTTTTATCCTCTAAAGTCTGACTCGCACTTGCAATAAGAGAGCAAACCTTGTGCTCCCTGGTCAGTCCTTAACTATCTGCATGGGTTTGTTCCCATAATAAAAGCTGTTACTTTTATTCAGTTAAAATATGAGTTGTAAAGAATAGGTTCTAGCATTCTAGAGATGGGAGTTCAAATCCTGGCAGTGCAGCTTCCTGTGATGTTGGACAAGTAACTTGACATCTCTGTACTTCAATTTCCTGTTCTGTAAAAAGGAGTCAATAGGAATACCTATTGTATTCCTATTGTACCTGTGTGGAGCCAAAAGTGTATAAAGTAGCCGGCCTAAGTAAATAGTAGCAAGTAATATTCACTGGGTGTTACAGGAAAGCAAACTGTTTCCAAGCCCTTTAGAAACAGTTGATGGAGCACAGGAAGATGCAAAATGCACATAAGAAACTACAATACTCTGAATGAGATGTGGTTAAAGACTTCATCCAATTTAGATATCAAGCTTAAGAAGGAGGTAGCATTTGAAAGTAGACCTGGGCCCTATGCAAAGCAGAAAGAAGTTTCCAGTAGGTGGGACGTGAAGCAGCAGTCTGTCGAGATACAATCCATTCTGATGTGCCTTTCTAGAAACTGAATTTGAACAGTCACACTGCAAAAACAGCCACAAATCTGAAGATTCCCTTTCGAGCATCCACAGCATTAGGCAATTCTGTACTGCCTTGACTCTGGACTTGATCTTCCACTGGCCTTGACCAATGAGGTAAGAGTTAGAAAATGTGATTCAGGTGGTGGTATACAAAGAGCTTGTGAGATGGAGCCTACTCTAATGCTGTCTTTGAATCCTTTCTGATACCAAGGGAATAAATCTGCTCTAGCCAGTTGGATGATGGAAAATATATGCTTAAGTCCTCTGCAAGGCCCCAGACAAAAGCCAGCACTGCCAGGGGCACCCCAGTAAAGCCTCCACAGCTGACCACAGGTACATAGACAAGCCCTCTGGAAATCAACAAAATTGCCCAACTGAGCCCAACCAAACTGTAAGCTATAGAATTATGACCAATATAAACAGTGATTGTTTTAAGACATTGCACTGCAGGATGGCTTGTGAAAGAATCCAAAGTTTGAGGGCTGGCCAGATAGCTCAGTGGACTAAAGTGCCTGCTTAGGCAGAGCACAGTAGCTGGGGTTCGATCCCCGACGTGCTGTTACTCCTCCCTCCAAGGCACAATGAGCTAGCAATTGAGACTGGGCATGATGGCACATGCCTATAATCCCAGCACTTGGGAGGCTAAAAGGAGGAGACTCACTACAAGTCCAATCTCGTAGTGAGACCCTGTAGACCCTGCAGATCCTGTACCAAAAAAAAAAAAAGAATCCAAAGTTTGCTAGTAATGGAGAGGTATTAAAAGATGGGGGGGGGGGCATATGAGCTAGTCTAAAATGCTGTCTAGATGAACGCATCCTTATTGGAGATATGTCATAAATACTAGACTAAGCAATGTAATTATTAGCTTAAGTGTGCTTCAAAATAAGCTGAGGAGTTATTACTGAGAACAAAGGGGAGTAATCAACCATACCTTACAGCCTTGTCACTCAAGGGGGTATCTGTGGACAACAGACATCAACATTACTTTAACCTTATTGGAAATATTTTGTCCCACCCCAGATCTAGAGACCAGAGTAAGTTTCAACTGCATCTCCAGGTATTTCTTCAGTACTATCACAATTTGAGATGCGTTGTGCTATCCTAAAAGTAAAAACTAATTCACATTGTACTCACCTTGTCCTTCTTGTTCCAATTATATTTCTCTACATGTTTCAATATTCCCTCCTTCTCACCTGCTTCCTACCACAGAGCTTTAGTCCACACACAAATTAAAAGTTACCTTTATCCTTTGAATATGGACTATTAAAAAAAATCTCTCACTTCCTCCTCCCCTGTTCTCTGTCTCTGTCTCTGTCTCTGTCTCTGTTTCTGTGTGTGTGTGTGTGTGTGCGCGCACGCGCAGTTATGTGGAGAAGTCTTAGTAACTTTGAGTAGGACCCAATAAATAAAATCACTTTCTCGTGCAGATCTTGAACCAACTGAGAATATGACAAAAGACAAGGTAGACAAAGATCTCAGCATCATCAGTGATAGAGTCTTGCCAAGGGGACTTACAATGTGGCATTTAGAATTACACATGTGCACAGTCATGCAGACTTGGGATGATGGGCAGCCTTGCTCCTTCTCACTGGCAGAGAGGAGAAGGAAAGAGAGACCTGTCTGAGGGGAGGGGCAGAAGTAAGTGAGGGACTTGAGGGAACCCAGAGAGTTGCTGCTACATAAAAGGAAATACCAGGCTGGGACTGTAGCTCAGTGGTAAGGCATGCTAAATATACATGAAGGCCTGAGTTCAATCTCCAGCACCACCAAACACCAACAACAACCAAGGAAACCCCAGGATGTAGAAGAGCAGGTGAGCAGTGGCAATGGGAAGGATGTGTTGTATAAAATGTGGTTGTCATGAGGCTTAGAAGTTTCTTAAGAGCCAACATGTTTAGAAATGCTCATAAATGATGACTGATTCATGATATATACTCACTGTCAAAATGAAAAAATACAAAATGCAATCTGTGATTTTTAAAAAAGAGATTAAGAGTTTAGGTTCAGAGTTAATAAAGGCTGTGGTTTGATTGTCCCCATAATTCATGTTGAAATTTAATACCCATTGTGAGGTATTAAGAAGTAGAACTATTAAGAGATGTTAGGGCATAGATTAACCCATCCAGAGATTAATGGATTAATGGGTTGATGGTTATCTTGAGAATGAGTCTGTCATAAAACCAATTTGGCTGTCTCTCCTCTATGCCACCTCTGGATTTTATAATGAATACCCACCAGCCCCCATTAGATATAGTGCCTTCATCTTGGACCTGCCAGCTTCCTGCAGCACAAACCAAAATAAACCTCTTTCCTTTATAAAGCACCCAGACCCAGCCATTCTATTTTAGTAACAAAATACGGGCTAAGCCAATGACAAAGAAAATGCTCAAAAGTTTATAAGCAAGAATAGCAACAACAACAAAAAAATGAAAATGCTTGCTAGACAGAACATCTTCCTTGGATTCTTCTGTTAGTAATAAAAAAAATAAACAAATAAGTAAACTTCTATTATGTTTCAGCTATTATGCAAATATTTCTCCTGCGACACAGAATAGATATTGCTGAAAAAACACATACTCAGCAAAATCATACACTACAAAGAATGCTTTTAGGAATATTAGGATTGTAGTCAGACCACTAAAAATTTATGCAACTTTGTAACTAGAGCACTAACAAAAACAGTAATTGGTATCTTGAGGGATAACTTGGACAGTCCAGGCAGGAAGGGAGGTATGGTTGGAGGTTGCCTCAAGGCTATTAAAATGCTATTTAAAATGATAGTGTGAAATTACAGTGGAAGAGGATAGCTTAGTCACCGCTAGGGCCAGAGAGGGGGAGGGAATGGGCTAAGCATGGTTATTAGGGCCCCTGTGGGAATGGACGGTGCTCTGGATTCACTATGGCGGTTGTAATCCTATGCACATATGCTAAAATTGAATAGAACTATAGTATACACACACAGTGCACATAGAGCTGAATAAGCTATGGATTGTTCCAATGACCAATGTCAATTTCCTGGCTTTGAAATTGTCTTAAATGTGTGCCAAGTGACACCACTGAAGAAATTAAATGTAGGGTATATTGGGACCCCTCTGTGCTTTTTATTGCTGCTGCTGCTGCTGCTGTTGTTATTGTTGCAATTTCCTGAAAATCTGTAATTATTTCAAAATTAAAAGCAAAAAACAAAAAACGGACAGAAGTGCTGACCGCAGTGGCAGAAACCACACGCATGGAGATGGGCCTTTAAGCCAAGTGCACTATGCGTAGGCAGCTAGGGAAGCAGGTACAGTGAGCCCTGAGCAGGCTCGGAGTCCCCCTTCGAGGTTGAATACCCCAAGTGATGTCTTCATTTTTATTTTCTTAACAGGTACCAGAAGGTATTCTTACCTGCATTTTGAATTTGTTTTCTTTGCTCAAGTTCTGCTCAACCATCTGGGAAGGTGTCATTTGATTGCAAGTGGAACATTTGCCAAATGTAAGCTCTAGATGTTTAACAGACACAAAAGTATCCTGGGAAGACTTGGCCCACACAAATGTGCCTCCCCTCCCTGGGGCTGTGCAATGCATTCCTGGGAGTGAGGCTCTGCAGAAGGTTGATCTATAAGTGGAGACACAGGGTTCAATAAAAACGTAGCCAGTGAGGGTAAAGGCCCTCAATTAGTGGTCTCAGCCCTCAGTGCCTGGGAATCTCCAGAGATACTCGTTTCAAATGAAGATGAGCTGATTTTTTCCAGAGTTTCTGATCCCAGAGCTACAGGAATCTGTGGTATAACATGCACATGGGATGTGGATGCTGCCTCTCTGAGAACCACTCTTCGAAAAGCACAGACTTAAATCCCCAACAAGGAGAACACGGACCCACTAACTTTTAAGTATTTTGCCAATTTCCCGCTGAAATAGTGCAATTTCACTGAATCGTGAGCTGTGGAAGAGACGAGTTGAGGCAATGCTTCAAAGACACGTGGAGCAAACTGAAACACAAATTAAAGCACTGTGATATTGCTTCCAAGCTGGGGACTGACAGCAGCCAGCGCTCCTGCTGGCACCAGTGTCACCTTTGACTACAAAGAACACTGGGTATTTTGACTTATTTCAGCAGGAATAAAATGTTAGGAAGGAAAATATCCCCCTAACTAGCTTCCTCTTCTGAAGCATCGGTGTGGAAAAATAACACCTTAGACTCATGTGTCAGCTTTCCAATCACCAATTTATCACAAGACGGATCATTTAAATCATCTCCCCAGAGGCAAATGGTGCATTTCTTGAAATTCCTTGGATGTTGAAAAGGGTAGTTTTGAAAAATATATTCCAATCTCCTTCTAGCTCAGTAACTTTTCCTTTTCAGCCTACAAGAAGTTCAGTTGAGGGGCTGGCGAGATGGCTCAGTGGTCTAAAGCACCTACTTGGAACAAGCTTAGCAAA
>NDGM010196542.1:0-10551 GCA_002564305.1 Octomys mimax | reverse complement strand
GCCCCTTTCTAAGAACATTTTTAACATAGGAATAATGTTAAGTAAAGAACACTAACGGTTTGCGCTTACACAACTTTCCTAGACAATGCAACATATGAAAGAAAACAAATCTAGTATACCTTAGAAACTGATGAAACATCAAGCTTTTCTGCTTCCAAGTTGCCTAATACAGCAGGGAAGTCTACACAGGCAGTGTCAGCCTGAAATGTAGGCAAGCCTGTAAAGGCTCCTTCCATGGATCTCCATAATTGAACATTGAATCCTATGATTTTTCCATAATGCATTTTTAGATAAACCATTTTCCTTTTCTCTTAATAAGCTCTCCAGTTCAAGCCTCCACATGAAGTTCTACCTGGATTACCACAACTACCTCTATTTTCTTGGGTGGTGATACTGATTTACATCCTACAGACAGTGGACTGAAAGATGGTCTAAAACTGAATATGTAGTGATGATGCGTCACTTTTAATGTCCCCATGAGCCAATCAAGTTCTTAGAAAAGACATGTCTTTGTTCACTATTGTGTTGTACTTTACCAAGTCACAGAGGCATGAAGTAACATTAAACTTACCTGGAGTTTATACTTGCTTATGGTGTTTGCTGATAAAGCTGAAATAGAATGTTATGAGAGTTATTAGAAGCTGTTGATGATCACATCACAAAGAGCATGCACAGAATGTCTGATGAATGAATTGAGTCACATTTTAGATTTCTTTTAAAAATTTTCAACTTCTCTCTGAAGACAACATACAATGAAACATTCTTCCAAGCTAAGTATCTAAAGAGTGTTATAATTATTATCCTTAATACAGGTGCAGCTATAATGGTCCTGTTTTTTGAGACGGGGTCTTGCATGTCTTCCAAGCTGGCCTCCATCTCATGGCAATCATCCTGGCTTGGCCTTCTGAGTGCTGAAATTATATGAGTACATGCAAGTTCCCATGCCATGTTTTTTATACTGTAAAACAATTTAGCTAAAAATGCTACTGTTAAATTCAAAATAATGGTTTTAGAGAATGATCTAAAATATTTCTTAAGACAATAAATGAGAAGGTATATTTCTTTCATCCTTTTATTACAGGGATTAGTAACCTTAGCTTCCAGAAAACATTATACACACATGATTTTTACTATATGATTTTTATTAATAACTAAACTCTAATGAAAGCCAAATTTTCAGAAGTCTCTCTAGCTCACTGCAACAGGAAAAAAGAGTTGAAGGGCAAAAGATATCAAAAATGAAAATTGTGGCACTTATATTTTTAGCCGACTGTGAGGTTCACCCTTGAAATCTTTACAGAAAAGTTCCAAGCCATCCCTGGCATCATCAGTACACCTGAGGACAAGAATGATAAGGTGTCATAATTTCTCATGAGCGTGTGTCTCATGTCAAGTGCTGTGAACCGTACATCCCAGGGAAAATCTGTAGTTAGGGTAATGCAGCAGCAGACACACAATGCATCGCCAAGATGAACAATACAGAACCATATGGGCATCTCCTTATAAAGCACATGTTCCAGGCCCAGGAGCACCAAAGCAATTACAATGCAATTGTCAACTTGATTCCTTTGAAATGTAACAGAGCAACTGCTTTTGGGCTTAAAGAAATTATTGATAATTCACTATGCAAAATCATCTTTCAAAGCATACATTAAAGAGAATATAATATAATAAACACAGATTAAATTAGGGTTTCTCTTCTATGACTTTTCTCACATGATCAAAGGGAATACAAATGGACTCTTAGATTTTGGAATGGCTAACTGATATAAGATGATAAAAGAAACTTAGGATGCATGTAAGAATTAGGTTTGTGCAATATAACTGGATAGACAAAAGCTTGAAGTAAAATTATATAAGCAAAGAAATGAAGATAGAGAGAATTTTCCTTCTGTTTTCTTACAGACAGTTGGAAGTCTCCTCATCTTCTGTAATAAGCATATTCTTTCTGTATCTTCTAGATCAGGGAATCTATTACATCAATTTATTGCTTTTCTATATGTTGTGAAGGTAACAGCTATGTTTGGTCTCTCTGTAAACCTATTTCCTCTTATTTTCAATAATTATTCATTTTCTTTCTTTTACTTCCTTAACTAATCTCACCCAACCACTTAACCCTAATGCTGATGCTGTTTTCTTGATACCAGGTTCTTAGCAAAAGCCATAACTATAAGGAAGGACTGAGCCAGGAAAAATAAGATTTTTCTTTGCTGCTGTGAGGGCCTTGGTGTGGGGTAATCCCCGGGGACCTGACCCAAGACTGACTTCACCTGAGCACCTGCCACCTGAGAAGCAAGAAGAGACAGAAGAAAATAAAACTGCTATTTATGCACCACAGGTCACCTCCACTCCAGTTATTTCAGTCTTTCGTCCAGGAGTAGCTCTCAAATAAACAAAGAGGGGCAGGCCTCAGCATCAGAAGCAGAGAGTTCAGAATAATTCACTGACCACTCTCTTTGCTTTTGCTTCACACAGCTGTGCAATGAAGTCCACACCCAGAAAAGCCCTTGGTATGAATTCCGTCCTGAGTCTGAGCCACCCCCTGCAGAAGACTGACTTTGCATTACAGAGAGAAGACCTGTAGGAAGAAAGAATTTTTCCTTCCTTCCTATTTTTTTTCCAGCCTTCCACAGATTGAACATGCCCACTCATTCTGTGAATTGCTATGCCGACAACATCCAGGACTACCTCAGCTGAGACACTCAAACATAATGTTCAAACATGCACGTGGGCACCCCAAGACCCGAGAAAACCAACACTTAAACTCAACCATTCGATTCATGGATATATTATTGTAGTAGTATTAAATCATTGATTACTTTATCTGCTGTTTTATATGTGTATAACACAATTGTCTGAAGGAATTTTTTGGATGTTTTTAGTCAAATAGTTGTTTTAATATCCTACTACTTTTCTATAATGACTATTGCAAATCTTTCTCTGTTCTAGAACATCCTTGAATGTAAAAGAAATAATTTTTCTTTAAAATCTTGAAACTATCACCCATTAAATTATTGAGGACAGATCAACTGGAAGCATCACCTTTTAGAAAAGGCAGCTATTTTGTCCAACCATACATATTTAATCGGTTTAGTACTTTCTTTCTGGAGGCAGGGGTCTCACATTGCAGTTCAGGCCCCCCATGACCTCACTCACTATGCATCCCAGGCTGGCTTCACATTTCCTTCGCCTCCCCTGTCTTAGCTGTCCAGGTGCTAGGTTACAGGCACGTGCCACCACACCCAGGTAGTTTGCTACTTTTTAGATCTTTGAGCCTTTCAGGACAAAAATAAAAGCAAGTTTTCATACTTTAGTGATATTTTGCCCATTGCTAACTTTGTCTATTTTATTGATGTTTTCAAAAGCAGCTTTGCTTTTCTATTTTTATCATTAATCTCTTTTCCCAACTTTCTCTCAATTCTATTATTTTATTATTCCTGAGCTTGTAAATTATATTCTTAGTTCGTTTTTTAATTCTTTATATTTATACTATGGAAAATATTTAAGAATACTTTATTTTGAGTACTTTAGACCACATCCATCAAAATAGATAATAATAGCATCACTTTAGATTTATTTTTATTCTTTTAAATGTATTTCACACAGGGTCTCACTATGCATCTTGGACTCGTAGTGATCCTCCTGTTTTCAGCCTCCCCAGCACTGGGATTACAGCTGTGCACCATCACCCGGGGTCACAGTAGCCAGCTCGGCACATCCGGGATGGGGCTAGCCATGTGCGGTACTGAGGTTTGAACCCAGGTCCCTGAGCTCGCCTAAGCAGGTGCCTAGTCCGCTAAGCTATCTCACCAGTCATGTAGTATCATTTTAAAATAACAAAATATCTTATATATTTTGTATTTACACATATAATCTGTATGAAATTTGTATTTTATCTTTAAGACTATCTATGTAGAAAAACTTTTCATTGTTACCAAAAGGTCATATTCCTAAGACTGCTTATGCTTTTATTGTTGTTAGTCTTCAATTTTAGAATATTTTAGCACAAAAGTGCATTGACATTCAAATTATAATTTGATGGATTTTTTTTCTACTCTGAAAATTCAAATGTAATCTCTTTTTGCAAATGAGAAGATATATTTAAAATAGTATAGATACTTTATGATATTTGTAGTATATAAATCAATTGCAGACATTATGAAATACTGTTTTTTATTTTGAAGAAAATAGAAAAATAATAGATAAGACATTAAAAATGATACATTTTTTCACAAAAAAAGATGATAGGTGTTCAGCAATGGTTGTTATAGTGCACACTATTGTCTTTACTGCAGTTGCTCAGATTAACAGATATAAGAAAGTAAAATCTCACAAAGTAAAACTTTTACACATTAACAGCTTCAAAATCCAGTAGATATCCAGGCCTGCAGTGCCTGCTCCACCCCTGGGGCACCTTGAGAGGGCGGTTGAAACTGGGCATGGTGGCGAACGCCTGCAATCCCAGAACTTGGGAGGCCGTAGACAGTAGAATCACTATGAGTTCGATCTAGTAGTGAGACCCTGAACACCTTGTACACCCTGTCATAAAATACAATCATCTCAGCTATCCTGTGTATATACAGATATGATTTTTTCCTTCTTCTTTTTCCTTTCCTTCATCCCAGTTGCTTATTCCTTTTGCACAGTTTCTTTCCCTTTCATTATATCTACTGTACCGTTCAGATTTTACTTGCTCTTATGGGTTCTTACATTAGGGAAACAATACAATGTTTGCACATGTGGGGCTGATTTATTTCACTTAGGAGTATAGTCTCTAGTTGCATGCATTTACTTACAAAACCTTAAATTTATCTATATCTATAGCTGGGTAATACACCATTATATAAAAATTCTACTTCTTGTTAATCCAGTTCTCAGTTGATGGGCATTTGGGTCATTTCCAAGATTTAGCTATGACAAATTGCACTGTTATAAACATGGGTATACACATATCACTGTGTTACACCCCAGGAATTTTTCTTTTCTGTCTCCCAATCCTTATATTTGTAGAATAACCATTTGCACATCCAGATGATTAGTACAATTTTGTTACAGTATGGACTATCTAAATTTTATAATTTTAGCAATTATTTACATATCCATACTCAGATTTGCTGTATCTGTGGCCACTTATCTCTCTTACAGCCTGTTTTGCCCATATTTGAAATCATCATACCCATTCATCTCTCAAATGGCCAGGGTATTTTTCTAGTCATTATAGTATTTTTTCTGAATGTTTTTCAGGAAGATGTTCAGACTCTTTATTTTAGGAATCATTGTACGTATATGAAGAACTTTTGCCTCTTCCTATCAATTAAGATTGGGTTTAGCTATATAGCAGAAAAACTCTTCACAGTGGAAAACATTAAAATGTATTTATTTCGTGCCTAAAAGTAGCCTGGCCAAGAAGCCACAGGCCTGATCAGGATCTGGGCTGTGTGCTCAGCTATCCTTCCAGCATGTGTCGTGTGCAGGTCTGCTGTGGTCACCCAAGTGCGTGCTGTCCTACAAAAGCTGCAAGAAGGGGAAAGGTACAGAGGAGAAAATGATGACCTGTCCATTGAAGGGAAGTCCTAGACGTTTATACAGCACTACCAGTGACAGATGATTGGAAGGTTAGGAAGAAAATAGCCACATAGATACACACATTGCAAGTATAAAATTGAAGAAATGAATAGAAATTAGATAGCACCTATTAATTCTGGCCAGATAACATAGCATTGCCATTACTGAATAAATAGAATATGGGGGTAAGAAACATTTCCTCAATAACTCTGTGCTAAGTATTGTCTCATTATCTCATTAAAGTTCCTCTTTCTAAAAAGTCATTATATTTTTCTCTCTTATAAATATTATCATATCTCATTTTCTCTAAAATAGATACTAGTGGAATTTACTTATCTCCAATATTTAAAAAAATGTATATATGTAGATGTACTTTTTTTCATTTTCTTTCTTTATTGAATGTTCAGTAGTGTTTTAAATTACTAAGAGGGAAGGGCCAGCCAAATAGCTGAGCGGATTAAAGCACCTGCAAGCAGGCACAGGGGCCAGGGATTTGATCCCTGGACCTGGAGTGCCAGCCCCATCCGCGGAGTGCAAGAAGATGGCAATTGAGACTGGGTGTGGCAGTGCGCGCCTGTAATCCCAGCATGTTGGAGGCTGTAAACAGGAGAATCACTAGGAGTCTGAACTAGTAGTGAGATCCTGAATACCCTGTAGACCTTTCCCTAAAATACAGGGGAAAAAAATTCAAAAACATATATTTGTATATTCATTTTCTTTCTTTTTTAAATACTCAGTAGTGTTTTCAAACCTCGAGTGGGTACCATTTCCTACCTTCAAAAAGCTTTCCTCCATCACTTTTGTGTTATTGTTTCTTTTTCACTTACTTTGCTTTTACTATCTGGCACTTACATCACAAATGTGTTAGATTTTTTTTTTTTAGCGTTCTATGTTTAAATTTATCTTCCTTCTTTCATCTTTTTATTTTTTTCTAGCAGAATTTCTTTCTTTTTTTTTTTTTTTTTTCGTTTTTGTTTTTGGTTTTTTTGCAGAACCAGGGACTAAACCCAGGCCCTTGCGCTTGCCAGGGAAGAGCTTATTCTACTAAGCCATCTCCCCGGGCCCTAGAAGAATTTCTTTAGCTTGCCTTACAAGTCATTAAATCAGCTGCCACTTACACTTGCTGGAGGTTTTGTTGACCAAAACTTGATGCTTTTTCCAGGAGCAAGAGTTCCTAGTCTCAGATTGTTACAAGTTGGTACACAGCCCTGCAATAAACTTTAATATTAATAAATATGGAAGGATTTTTGTTTTGCTCTTCCAATTCATGAAATAATCTCAAACAATTTAGCATTGCATTATAAAGGTTTTCTAGCGTATCTTTGGACTACTGAATGTTTTCATGTACCTGGTCATTTTTTTATGTCTACATATTGTTAAGCACAATGTTCCATTTGTTTGTTAATGTTATTTGTGGTTTATTTTTTCACAGAATATGTTTAGGCTGTATGCCTTGCCATAGATTGACAGAAGGTTTACATTTTCTATGACTTGATTGTGCTAGACTAAGAATCCAGATATCAACTAAGCATCTGAAGTAATACATTATTTTTTTCTTTTCCTAGTGCCCCTTCCATCTACTAAGGCAGCAGCAAGCAGCTGCTCTCTGGCCTATTCTAGCCTATGAGGTGACCAAGAATTAGTTTTGAATTGCAGCTTTGAAATGGAAAGGTAGAAGGTCAAATGGAAAGGTGAAAGGAAAGTGTCTTGTTCTCATAAGTATTATTGTTCTGTTTCTTGTTATTGTCTTTAGTTCTAAGAAGAGCATGAAAAAAATGCTGTTGAATGGGGGCATGCCTGTCCTGTTATTGGTATATTTTCTAGTTCTAAACTTTAATATGTTGCAGAGTTATCATCCAGATTATAGAATCAAATGTTAGTTCTATGATATTTGTAAATCACTTGGTACAAAGAAATTTGGCATATAATGCTCAGCTCAGATTATCTTCACTAGTTAAACAGCATCTCTACCTTTTGTGATCTCAAGTTCAGGGATATTTTTCTTCTGTTGAAAAAGTTTTCCAATTACCTAGTGGGCAAGCCTCACTTTCACCTACATCTGATTGGCGTTTGCAGCAAAATCCCAAAGATCTTCAATTTTTGAGGAAAATCCTATATATCAAGTACCAAGACAGATATACTTTCATTTTTAAACTCCTTGGGCAATTTCAATGATGTATAGGAGTAAGATGAAGTAAACACATGTGCACAAATAATCGTTTTGAATATCAAATCTACAAATGCGGTTTTTGAACCAAACCACTGTGTAAAAGCCAATTTTCAAAATTACAAATATGGTCTAAAATATTTCAACAGTTCATAACTTAAACTAACTTAGGACAAATAGTTTCTTCATTTTTGAGAGAAACTTTTCTAAATATTGGTAACTCTTACATATATAAAATATAATAAAAATAAAAATATGATGGCAACTTTCTCTAAAAACCAGATTCTGTACACTTTGAGGATTAGAGTGAAGCTGATAAGCAGTACACCCCTATCTTTGTCTTTCTATAACCAAATTGTTTTTCTATATTAACTATATCAAAGGCTGAAGCTCTCGATGGGCACCCAAAACATAAGGCATATTGGGAAATTTTTTCATCATTAAATGTTAGTCATGCCTTCTTGAATGCTTGATGTAATCCTGTATGTCCAAGTTCAGCACAGGAAAGATCAGCCTGGGTGTGCCATGTGCTGCCAATGTAAGCTGCTGAAATCTGCTAAATCTGGTCACCAGAATCCTTCAGGTGGTCATTGAGTGAGCCCATATAGTTGTGTTTTATAATAAAGAAAGGGAATCTTTAATCTAGAACTTTAAAAAGATTAAAAATTAAGGGTAAGTCAATGGAGAAAAATATTACTCATTTTTTTAAAAAGGACATGTGCAAAGTTTGACAAATTGTTAATCTAAAGTAAAAAGAAACAAAGAAGGTTGCAATATACAATCACAATTTCAGTGGCTTTCTGTCATCATTAGTAACCGTAATAATGACAATGATTATAGAAATTAATATGATTACCCATGACTAATGAGTTTTTTCTTTTGTCATTCAGACCATTCACCTTATGTCTGTTAATAGCTCTGGGTTTTTATTTCTATGGAAAAACTGCCTCATTCTTCTTAGGCACTCCTGTCTTATTATTAATCTATTTTCCTAGTTCTAAGATTAATATATTGAATATTTAAGGTTGAGGCTACAGAACTATATGCTGGTCCTAGGATGTTTTTAAGCATGATTGTAAGTATATAAGTCGACATTATGGAAAACTGGTGTTTCTGTACGTTACTAAGAAAAAAAAAATTCTACCTCCAACAAATCCAAGATGTCTAGAACCAGGAAGTTTATGAACACCATGGGAAATAAGCATGCATGAGAATGGAATCAGAACAAAGCAATAAAGTACAAAGGTAGGATACAGATACAGATACAGATATAATTGAAAATAATCATCCAGTGAGATTATTTCTACTTTGAATCAAAGTCCAAACTTTCAATAGTGTGGTCCTCTCAAGCTATTCCTATTCCTGGTCTTCTACTTCACTCTCTTAGCTGTCTGATGGTGCCTTCTCCCTGGCTATGTGCTGTGTTCCTGGTTTGCATTCAGCAGTCGCACTGATTCTTTCTGAGGCCACAGCTTTTGCTCTGTCCTTTACCCACAAGGTCTTTTCCTCAGCCATCTGCACTACTCCCTCCTTTATGTGAGACTTTTGCTCATGTATCAACTTCTCAGAGAAGCCACCCCTTACAGTGTTCTAAGGAAGCACTTCCTTCCTTCCCTAGCCATCTGCTGTTGAAATTTCTTCAATGAATTAAAAAAATCTGTGAGTTTATAATATCATTCTTTTTTCTTTTTTTTTTTTTTTTTTGTTTTATTTTGTTACACTAGGGGTTGAAACCTAGGCCTTTGCACTGAGATGTATCCTCAACCCTGTCTAGTATTGTTCTTTTTCATGTGTAAGTATGTATGGCTTGTATCTAGACGCCTTCCCCAAGGCCCATACACACAGAGCTGGGGCTGTCAGGAGGTACCTGGCTCCAGCCAGGTGGTGGGGCTGATGCTGATCGCTGATTTGATCATCAATTGGTTCATAGCTGGATGTAATATTAGAAGCTGAAGTCTAGTAGGAAGAGGTACATCACTGTGGGGGTGCACTGGGGGAGAGTAGATACATCTATCCTCACCCCTTGCTCTTGCTCCATGTCCTGCCAGCCAGGAACTTTTGCTGCATTGACCTGTGTTGGAGCCATCCTTGCACCAAAAGCTCAAGAAACTGAGCCAAAATAAACTTTCCTCCTTTAGAGAGTGAGCATCGAGTATTGTAACTAAGAGGAAGTAACTAGCACATCAACTTCTACATAAGTATGAACTTAGGAAGGACAGTAGGTTTGTGAGCTTTTCTCACAAAATCAACCTAACATGGAGAACCAGCTTTATCCCTAGTGGTACTCAACATATATTTCTTGAATGAAGGAATAAGCATACCAACACATCCTTTAGCTGTTGCTCCTTTGACTAATCTCAAAGCAAGTTGTCTTTCACAATCAAAGTTGTGAGAGTCACAACTAGTATGACCATAGTTGTCACTCTATGTAAAGAGAGGCTTACGTGATTGTATAAACAATAACAGAAAAGACTTTAACTTGAGAGCTAGTCTCTGCTGCTTTTAAATTGCTGAGTCTAGCCATGGAGAAAATGTTTTCCTTTTAATTATTTACCTGTTTTTTATCTTCTAATATACAACGAAGTTATTTTTTATAAATTGTTATTAATTTCAATGAGAAAGAAATTGCAATGAGACAGTTTCAAAACTGGTTAGTAGGACAGTTACAATTATTAATACATAGCATATTGTTGTCTTTGTAGTGGTTACTCACAATACAAGATGCAGACATGATCCCGTGTCTAAACAATATTAGCACAAATCTTTCTTCTCATTGAACTAAGAGAAAGTAGCTGTATATTTATCCTAACTATTTTGTA
>NDGM010196269.1:0-15577 GCA_002564305.1 Octomys mimax | reverse complement strand
TCGACAGAGGAGGGACAGCCTCTACTGTGGCTTGTCTGGGAGGATCCTTGCCCTGACCTCAGTCCTGTAGTTCCTCTGCCTGAGTTCTAAGTGGGGCAGCAGGTCCTGGACCTTGAAGTGGCCACATGGGTCAATGGACTCCCCTGAGAAGGCCCACACACAGACAACCTGGGCTCCCCACCACAGTCGCTCGATTTTAATGGCCCCTCCCTCCTTTTACCATTCACAAAGCTACCTGTGAACCAGTGTCTCAGAGCTGCGGCCATTTGAGGCAACAAACTTCACCAGCTCTGAGCTCCGTCTGCTGAAGTCATTCTGGCTCAGTGGAGGTCTCAGCCCATGTGTGCCAGGCACTCAGCCCACATTAAAAATGTTGACACCTGAGACCAAGACTGTGCTACCTCTCCTGCCCTGATGCTCCCCAAATTGGCTCTGCTAAGAGCCCAGCCTTGCCTCTCTCTGCTGTCTCTGTGAGCTGTCCTGTACCTCCAGTGCTTCAGGTCATCACCTGGTTACCACTAACCTCCCAGGACCACACTCCTCAGATGACCTTGTGTAGCCATCTCATGTCACGAACCCAGTAGACCCAAGAGCAAGAGGGTCTCACGAACTGGAGGGTGTCTGTGTCACTTTCTCATCACTAGGACAAAATACCTGACACCACAAACTGGAGGAAGAGAAGTTTATTTTGGCTCATGGTTTCAGCCTATGATCACCTGGGTGAAGCACAAAGGCAGAAGGAAAAGCCTGGTGGACGGAAAATGCTCCTGCCATGGTGGTGGTCAGGAAACTGAGAGAGAAGGGAGGAGCTGAGGGAGGAGGAGAATCTTCCAGGTCACCTCATTAGATATAAAGCCATCAGTGGGCTCCTATGCTGCTCTCTCTGCTCAGTGCATGAGACTGTATTTATTCTAGACATAAATTAACTGTCCACCCTGGCCCCTAAACACCCATGTATGCCCCTTTATGTTAAATGCATTTAGCCCATCTCTAAGAGTCAACAAAATCAAAACAGTTTCAGCACCACTGAGAGGTTCAAGTCCAAAGTCTCCTCTTATCCAGAGACAAACCCTTCGCTGTGACTCTTAAAAATCAAAAAGGAAGTTCCACACTGGTGATGCGCAAAGCCCAGAGTGAGCATTCCCACTCCAACAGGGAGAAGCAGGGATTGAAGGGAGCAGCTTAGGCAGTGAGGCATGCAGAGCACAGTCTGGCTTTAGGCCCAGGTGCCCAGGGCTGCCTCAAGGCCCTGGCAGCCACCTGGCACCCTCCAGGCACCTGCAACCAGCAGGCCCACTTCCTGTACCTCCAAACTGGGGTGTGAGCCCCAGCCACGTCACAGGGCACAGCAAGACCCTTGTGAGGTCTCTCCACAGTCCCTGTCACCAGCAACAAATGTCCCGAACTACCAACCATGTGTGCATGAGAGTACACATGCTGGTGTGCACACGCATACCCATGTGACAATGTGCGTGTGCTCCAAGTGTGTGTGTGTGCACATATATGTGCGTGACCATGGGTGGATGTAGAAACGTGTGTGTGGCCATGCACACAGGGGCCGGGCTCAGGAATGTGGAGAGATGATCAGAGAAAAGTACAGTGCTGTCTGCTGGAAGGGCAGGCTGTGCACAAGCAAGGGCACAGACACCCAGCCGCCAGAGGGCCCCGGGGCCAGCCTGTGTCCTCCGCTCCTGCATACAGTCACTTGGTAGAGTTCGGCTTCAGCACCTGGCCCCGACCCCCACTGCAGGGTACCATAAATGCAAACTTTGCTCCTCAAGGTTTCCTCACCGCCCCATTCCCACAGGCCATAATCTTCTATTTGGGAAATTATTCCAGGTTGTCATGGAGATGGGACACCTGTGTGAAGAAGGAATGCAAAGTGGGGGAGGTCAGGGCAGACAGAGCTTTCTTCGTGGCTTAATTATTATCACTCTCCCACGATCCTCAGTCCTGAACTCCCTCCAGAAGGCTGAGGTGTGCTGCCCCAGGCCACCTTCCTTGCCTTCACAAGTCCAGCCCTGCCCCTTGTGCATGTGCCTGGGCTTATGGGAACTTCCAAGCCAAACTTCCAAATGGGCCAGCCAGGGGGCAGGGGACCTTGGGAGCCACTTCTGTTCTGCACCTGGACAGTCGTACTAGAGGTGGTCTGGACCCAGATGGGGAGAACAGGGTCAGCAGAGGATCAGGAACGCAGTGGCTGAAAGCCACATATTAGCCCCCTAGAAGTTCCCGAAGCTGGGAGCATGAAGTGTGTCTCAGGGGCTAAGATCAAAGTTTGGGCAGGGTGGCTCTTGGGTGTCTGTGCCTGTGCTGGTGGCCAGAGGTCACTCCCACTGATCCTGCCTGTCTCCTTCTCCAACTCTTCTCCGCCAGAAGCACACCTGGGCAGCACAGGATGATTGATGTCACCACATTCTCAACCAAACACATGGCTAACGTCCCTGCATCCATGGAAGGTGTTACAGTTGATATCTAGATGTCCCCTAAGCCTCATGCACTCATAGGCAAGGTCTGAGGAGGTGACTGGGCCATGGGGCTCCTACCTGGCTTGCTGTTTGAAGGGGTCAAATCAGAAGAGGGCTTCACTGGGGCACGGCCTGAAGTGCGCCTCTCCCTCCCCACTTCTCCCTTCTCTCCATGCTTCCTGTTCTTCATGCCCACAGCAGCTCTCCTCCAGTAGGCCCCTCTGCCTTGCTGTCCTGCCTTGGAGCCAGCGACCATGGTCTGAACCCTGTATGAGCTGTGAGCCAAATAAACCTTTCCTCCTTGGAGCTGTGGTCGTCAAGCATTGTGTCCCAGTGACGAGAGCAGTAACCAAGAGGCAACCTTGTCTCAGGCCCTGGGTTGAGTGTGGTGTCATCAAGGGGCCATTGCCTGCCCACCCGGACTCCTCTCCTGAGAATGAGAGGGGTGCAGGAGGGAATGCCAAGGAGGGGGGCACAGTGGCTTCCACCTCAGAGCAACAACTGCTGGGTGGGGCTGCAGCCTAGCACAGGTAAGGGTGGGCGATGTATTAAGGGAGTGCTGTGTGAGTGCTCTGCTTGCCTGTCCAAGAAAGGGAGCAGAGGCCCACAGCAGGATCCTGCAATCTCCGCCCTGTGTCTTGGGGTACAGCCAGGGTTCTATCCCTGCCCTAGGGCAGCCTGGCGGGCTTGGAGGCTCCCATAAGCCCAGGCACCATTCACTGACAGCTGGCCTGCAGGTGGGGGAAAGGAACACTCAGTGGAGATGGCAGGTCATTTGAGGGTGCATGGGGTGCCTGGGGGTTTGAGGGATACCTCCCTGGAGCCTGCAGTGCAGACAGGAAGGGAAGCACCAGCCTGAGGGCAGTATCTGCCTGCAGCCCAAGAGAGCAGAGAGAGCTGATCGGGACACAGGCACCGTGGGGAATGACATGTGTGTTCCAGGAAGTGGAGGTAGAGGACACAGTGAGGAGAAGACATGAGCAGTTCCAAAAGTGCCAGCAACTACAGAGGGGAGAGGGATCTGGGGAGGGAGGAGAGACGAGGGCAAGGAGAAGGGTTGCAAAGTCTCCAGCCAGGCACAGGAGAGCAGGGTGGGTGAGTCTGTGGGTGACTCAGGACAGCAGACACAGGTCCAGGGAGGGACCCACATCCACGAACACAGTGCTCACGCAAACACATGGCTTGGAGCCTGGCACATGTCAGCCACTGGGATGACTTGAGTGCCATGTGGGGAGAGTGGGAAGGAGGACCCCAAGTTGGGTGGGTATGAGAGGGCAGTGAGGACACAGATGGACCACAGATGGCAGGGCAGAGCCAGTGCTCTGGGGCTCTCTGCTCTGCACTGTGGCTTTGTCTTGAGTGGAGTTCCAGAGCTACAGGAACCCAATCGGCTCACTGAGGTTTTTCCGAGCACTGAGGATCAGACCCAAGATCTTGCACTGAGCTACATCCTCTGCCCTTTTTGTTTTTCATTTTGAGACAGGGTCTGGCTAAGTCCCTAAGTTTCCCAGGCTGAGCTAGAATTTGGGATCCTCCTGCCTCAAACTCCTGGAGTGCTGCGATGACAGGACTATGTCAGCACACCACCACGTACAGTGTGGACTCTCGTGACTACAACTGTCCTCTGTGTGGACCCAGGAGAGCAGCCAGAGGACCCTCCTGCCACCCAGGAGCCCCACCCCAGGTCCTTCAAGTGTCAGTGTAAAATACTGTCCTCTCTGTCCATCATGTAGGTGCCACACTAATCTCATCACCAGTCTTTCCAGACTAATGGGAAGAGGCTGAAGTCCCCAGGGCAGGTGATGGGTGCTGGCCTGTGCCCGGCTTGTGGGCACGGGGAGCTGGCAGAGGCCTGGCCATTTGCCCAGCTCCTGGGCCTGCAGCTGTGGTCGGGCCTGGCCCCGGCTCCTCCTCCTCTCCTGTGTTATGCTCACAGAGGAGGCGACCTGCACGTGGGCAGGGGCTATGGATTGGCCAGGATAATGGGAAAAAGCACGTGCCATGTGGGGAGATCCCTGACCCCTCTGTTTGTCCAGCTCTGTCAGAAATGAAGTGTGGGGTCTTGGTGGTGTGGCTGAGGACCTCCGGGGCTTACAGTACAACCCAGAGAACAGAGTTACTTGGGGCAAGTATGAGCTAAGAAGCATTAAAAACTAAAACTTTGGCCAAGTGTAGTGGCACACACCTATAATCCCAGCACTGAGGAGGCTGAGGCAGGAGCACTGTTGAGAGCTTGAGACCAGCCTGGTAGTGAGTTCAAGGCTAGACTTTGTCTCAAGAATACAACAAAGAAAGTTTAATAAAGGATATGATAGACAACTCACTAAATATTTGGGGCATACACTAAAAAATGTTATACTGTTTACCTGAAATTCAGATGTAATAGGACATCTTGGGCTTTTTAATTAGCCCTGTCTTAGCGGAAGCATGGATCACCCTTGGTCAGGGTGCGAACACCCTCTATCTTCAGCCCCTGCCTGGCCCCTAATATTCGACTAAGCCCATTCCTACCACTTGCCTCAGTTTCACTCACTCTTCCACTGGGATCTGACATGTGGCCCCAGCTCTTCCTGAAGAACTGTGGTGCCCGTCACCTGCCAGGCCCTGAGCTGTCCCTTCTGCTGGGTGCATGAGCAGCTGAGAGGGCTGCAGAGGCAGGACAATCTCCCTCTGGTAGCTTTGACCTTTCTGAGTGCTTGGTGCACGTAACTCCGTCCTGAGGTGGGGGCAGAGCAGAAGTGCCCCCACAGATACCCACACTGTACAAGCTGGGAGAGGGTGAGGTCACACAGCCTGATGGTGAGGCTGGCGTAGGCCCTGCCATGTGGGGAGACTCTGGGCAGAGCCCAGAGCTATCTCTTGGGTCACTTCCTGTTGAGCACAGGCTGTGTGCTGGTTGGATGGTAAAGAGACTGCTCCGCCTAGGGGCCAGGGGCCAGGGTGTGGTGACCTTGGTTTGGCTCATGGCCCGACAGGAGTGGCCACTGGGGAGATGGGGCTGCTGAGCCTTGAAGGGCATTGGAGGATGAGACTTCCATAGAAGTCCCTACTTCCAGTTCCCTAAAAGAGTCCTGCAGCCCAGGGCATGGGACAGGGATGAGGCTGGGCCAGCAGAAAACCAAGCTAGAGCCAAAGAGACACAGGGCTGCAAGGGGGTTGGGGACCCTGGGGCCACCAGCAGAGGTGGGCAAGGCTGGGCAGGTTGGAAGCCCAGGCTGGCCCTGTGGTGGGGTCTTGAGGCCTTGCTCAGGGAGTCCAGGTGGTGGTTTCCGGTGGCAGGTCACAGCAGGCCACTGCTGGCTCTGAGAAATGCAGCAAAAATGTGCCCGGATGAGTAGAAGCGGTTCCTGGGATGTGGCAGCCAGAGGGCCATGCAGTGCTGTGGGAGTTAACCCTTCCCTCCCACCAGGTGTGCCATCACACCCGGCCCCTGAGTTCCCTGGCCTGCCAGGTGGGGACAGCAATGCTGGCCCAACTGAGATGGGGTCAATCTGTCTGTGCCCTGCACTGAGGGAGAGGATGGGGTCTGGCCATCTCTCTCCCTCCTTCCACCTCTCCCTCCCTCCCTCCATCTCCTTTCCTCCTTCCTAGAGACCTGGAGAAGGTAGAGCCTCAGACTCTACACCCTAGGGAGACCTGGAGGGATCAGATTGCTATCAAAAACTCACCCTGAGGCCTGTAATCCCAGCACTTGGGGGTCTGAGGCTGAAGGATCAGTTTGAGTCAGCAGCCAGCCTGTACTACATAGGGAGCCCAGTGAGCCCTGAACAGCACAGCTTGAGGAGATTCCTGTGTTTGTAAGCACTGAGGTCTGGCTCAGGAGGGAGGGCCCATGGCTGTCCCGGAAGGGACTTGAGCAGCTCTCACCACCCCTCCCCTGCACTGCGAAGAGGCTGTGGCCCTGTCCTACTGTCATGGAAGGCGAGCATGGAGTCAGGAAGGGGAACAGGGTCTTGCTAAGTCTCAGAGTTGCCCAGCCTGGGCTCAAACTTAGGATCCTCCTGATTCACCCTCCCAGAGTTGGGACGACAGCACCCCTACACCCGGCCAAGGACAGGGCTTCTTTTCAACTAGGGAGACAGCTCTCAGGGCCAATAAACATCTGTACTTCAGGCCATCACTTAGAAAGCAAGGGCCCCTTACACAGCACAGTGCAGTGACATAACAGGTGGGCAGAGTAGACACCTGAGACACCTGCCCACCCAACCCTGTGACCACGGGCAGGGAAGAGAGCAGGATAGCACTTCTGTGGGTTGTGAGATTCCTCACTACTGGTGAAGAACCCCCAGACCCCCCACTTGGGTAGAGGGATGGAGGGATATTTCTGGGCCATTGCACCCAAGGAGCCATGGCGGTCTTTGCAGTTGGTTTGCATGGAAAGAGCATCTGGCGTACATTACCTGCAAAGCCAAACCGACCACCCGAGTCCACGGGACAGGTTTAGTATCCATCAGGGCTCTCGGCCACCAGGATAACACTTAAGTGCTGCTTCCTGTCCTCCTACACGGAGGCCTTGACATTCTCATCACCAAGCCCAATTGTCCACCCTGGGGGGTGGGAGTGGGGCTGAGGAAATGGCCCTGCTGGGGACAGATGTGATTGCAGCTCCTTGGTTAGCACAGCTCAGGCGGGGCATCCTCAGCCTTCCATGTTAATTTGATTGTCTGCATTCTTTGCTTTTTATTTTTAAATCCAAATCAGTTAAAATACACAGTGCAGACCCGCTTGTCCTCAGACTGGGCTCAGTACCATGGTACTGGGTTTGAAAGTAAGAAAATGAAAGACTGGGCAGAAGACAACCTGGCAACCTCCATCCTATTGCTGCCTCCAAGTCTGCCTTCCTCCCACAGGCAGCCGGGGTCCCCACATGCAGCCGTCTCCTCACTGTCGCCAGTATCACATGCATTTGCTGCTGCTCCCTGGCCTTCCTGGTTTGGGAATCCCCACTGGTGGAGAATAAAGGTTTAGCTTTTTCCTAACACGCCCACACATGCAGCCAGGTTCCGTCATTGCTGACACTGAAATCCACATCCACTGTGTGCACACCACTGCGACTAGGCCAGTTGTCATCAGGCCCAGTCTTGCATGCTAATTTAGGGATGTGTTAGATGCTCGCTTAAAGAAAACATGCTTTTTTTTTTGGCAATTGTGTGAATTAAACAAAAAGATATTCCCCCCGTGTAGCTATCTAGGGAGTGAGATAAAATGTGAGAATCTTCTAAAGTTACTGGCTAAAAACAGAAGGAGAAAAAGGGGACAAAATAACAAGCGCTTAAGAAAAAAATGAAGGCTGTCACGGTAGATGCCAGCTGGCCCTTCCCCTACCTGGTATGAGGCCTACGCCAGTCTCAATAGCCAGGGGCTGGAGCTGAACATCCTAGAGATGGCAGCTGAGGCCAGGGGCCCTTGTGAGACAAAGCGTTACAAGCAAATCCTTACAAGAAAATAATCTACCCACCAGCATAGGGAGGTGACGCAAAGCATTTCTATCTTAGCTTGTGCCATGGGCCAAAACAACACAAACAAACACCAATGAATGAAAACAAAAAACCTTTAGAACTAGCCACAATAAGCTTGCATTCCTCAGGTTTGACAGTTGGGTCTGCACTGCCTGCATAGTCCAGGTCCTAGACAACCGTACAAATGATTGCAGGGGGACAACACAACTGGGTGCCTTGTGAATGCAAAATCTCTCAGTAAAGATGCAATTCAATACAGGGACAAAAGGGTCCCACATAGTCAGCACCGTAGGAAATGAACTCACGGCCACACATTGTGAAGTGCTCCAAGAAAGTCTTCCATCTGAGCCAATGAACAGGACCTAGATGTCTAAGAGCCTTAGAGAATAAGATTGACAGGTGATGGCTTTAAGTGACTCTAGACCCAAACGATGAGACCAAAACACAGCTGAAAAAAAGGGGCAGATTTAGAAATGAGAAATGCAGTAAGTGGAGTAAAAATTTCAGTGGAGAGGCTAAGTCCACAACAGGCATGGCCTCCTTATGATAAAGTCAGCACAGCTCAGCAACTAGAAGGGCCAGTTCTTGTTCAGAGGCACACTGCAAACGGCACCCAGGAGAGAAACGAAGACGAGGGGAACGAAGACACGAAGCTGAGATTTAGAGGCGAAAGTTCAAAGATGTTCTAGAGTGAAAATCACTTTCTTAAAAGGTCGAAGGCTTGTTCCTGTCTTCTAGATTTTCCTTTTGTCCTCTCAAAGTCTCTCGAATTCTGTCTCCATCCTAGCCTACCAAGCGCTGTCCTCTCATCCACTGCCCCATACCCATGGTAGGCACTCCAGCCAGAGACCCACATCCCTTATTTGGGGGCTCATTCTTTCCTTCTACTCCTTTTGTATCTTGTTCCTGGCATGCTGACTGTCCTATTAGAATGCTTCTCCAATTATCTTTCCTGTCCCTGCTTCCATCCTTTTCCCCACTTGTCATTTCTGTAATGTTCGTCTCATCTTTCATTTCCAGATGAATTTTTTAAAAAATCTTTTGCTTATTTATTTGGTACAGGGCTCCCTACACATTTTGGGCTCAATGAGATCTTCTTGTCTCAGCCTCCCCAGCTCTGAGATTAGAGGCGTATGCCACCAAGTCCAGTTTCAGTGGCTGGCATGGCGCACTCAGGGTTGCAGGACCAGCAATGCATGTGGTACTAGCAATTGAACCCAGGTCTTTGAACTTGCCAGACAGGCACTTAAAATGCTGAGCTATCTTCCCAGCCCCCAGACTAATTTTTTTTCGAGAGTTCTCGAAATGCAATGATTCTCTCATTGCATTTGACATCTTAGGTAATTTTGTAGAGTTTGAAAGTTTTCTCCTGATCCATGCTTTCTCTGATTTAAAGAAAAAAAAAATCTGCTTATAGGTTGGGTTGGGCTAGCCGTGACCTCTGTCTTCCTTGTTAGGGGTATCTCTGTGCTCTGTTGACTCTCTTTTCATCTTCTAGATTCAAGCTAATGACAGCTACCTAGAGGCACCACACCTCAGCAAGGGCTACGCATGGGTAAGAGTCACCAGTGCCGGGCAGAGCAGTCTCTGAACACTGGTTTCTGTTCTGGGGTATGGAGAGAAGGGGTGAGACAGTGAGGCCATCGTGGGGGTACACTGGGGCAACAGATTGCAAGGTCGTTAAAATGAGCCCCTGAGCATAGTAACCAACTGCTCATAGCATGACATGTCTCAACAGACCATCATGAGGCTCTGGTAAACAGAAACATATTTCCATGAAATGAGAAATTATTACCCAAAACAAAAAACCTAAATAAGCCCACTAGTTCACCTTGCTTTTTTATCAGCTTAGAAATCTAAGGGCCAGCAACATAGCCCAGCAGACTAAGCGCCTGCTTAGGCAAGTGCAGGGACTCAGCACTCAGCTGGCCACTGAGATCAGGTGTGGTGGTGCACGTCTGTAATCCCAGTGTGGGAAGCCTGAAAACAGGAGGAGCCCTATGATCCGAGTCTGAGCTGCATAGTGAGACCCTGTACCAAAAATATTTTTTAAAAAAGTCACTAATTTTGGCAGTCACACAGCCAGACAGCACATGATTGATTTCTCACCAGCTTTGCTGTAGGCTGACGTGTGGGTTACAGTGACTGCTCACGCTATAGCTTGGGGACCTGAAGGCTGTGTTTGATGAGAACCCCACCCCATCACTTGGGCCTACAGGTATCTGTGGGGTGAGTGTAATAGGCCAGAGGTGAGACTCCTCTGCCTCATGCTGAGTCTGTCCCTCTGCTGTCTCATCCCTGAGTCAGACTGCTCAGCCCCGCATGCAGGCTGCTGTTCATCTGGAAGTGTTCAGGCCAAGCCAAAAGGCAGCCACTCATGGCAGCCTGAACAGCACAGTGAGACCCTGGCTTGGAAACACCAAAAAATTAGTACAGGAGACACGTGGCCTGTCATCCAGTGGTGCTGGCGTGTGTTGTTCTTCTCTTCCCTCCTTTCTTTCCCCACTCTTGTTCCTCAGAAGCCACAAAAGCCCGAGCACCTAAGGTCCCTAAGGCCAGGACACGTTGCATAGGATGATGATGCCAGGTACAAGGTGTGAGTGAAATGTGCACCGAGTGTTTACTTTTCAAAAACATTTTACAGGACAAGACACACTGCCAAGACTGATGGGCTAAACATGTTTGAAGTGAGGGGTGATTTGCGGAGGATTCATGATGATGTGTCTTTTTTTTTTTAATTTAAACATTCACCGTATTTTTGATTGGCATCACTGATCAACAATTTAGAACAATTTTTATTGAACAAAAACATTACAGTGAGAAAAAGAACCACCATGCTGTTTCCTCACCTGCCTTCATCACTGGTCCTGGCCCCATGTGACTACTGGCCCTTCCCCAGAGTCGAAATGACCATGGAAGGGAAATGTTTTGAATCCATTCAGGACATCAGGGCAGGCAGGACAGCTCAACTATGACCCTAACGAAAGAAGACTGCAGAGATGGAGGTTGCAGAAAGTGGCCAGGATGATGGGATGAGTGTGTGGGAAGGGATGGGGATTCCTGGTGATGTGTCTTTCAATGTAATACAGTTTTTGAAGAAATTTTTAATGTTCACTTCCTTTTTCGATCATCTTTGCACACTACAGCACCACAGTCCTGACGATGAGATGACCGTGACCATTAGGTGGTCCTAGTGTGAGCATCTCTTGGAACCATTTTCCCAGTCAATGGAAACAACTGCCCTGTAGCCACCCAGTAAAACAAAGCAGACTTGCTGCTCTGTTTGGGGAGTCCTGGTAACCTCCCTCAATCAATGCTGCACCCCAGCATGACACCCAGGGGAACTGAGGTGGCCCTGGCCCCACACCTAGGACTGTGTCTTATATTTAGCCTTTGGGTCCAGAGATCCTGCAGCCGGGCATCAGCCTCTCTGAGCTCAGAGGATGAGGACTTAAACACACAGTCTGTGTGTGGCTGCCCTAAATGAGAATAGTGTCTCTTCTATGGTTCTATGCCTCACCCAGTGCCAAGCAGGGCAGCAGCTACTGGGAAAGTAAGAAAAAGGAGGAGGAGAGGCCCCGCCAGGAGCTGGCACAGCCACAGTCTACAGAGGAAGTTGCCATTATCCTTTCTCCACCAGCCCCACCCAAAGGCTCCACCAGCTACCACCTCACCTGGTCTCGTTTTTCCAGTGGCCCAGCTGGTCCAGACAGTGGCAGAAGGTGAGGAAAGTTGGCATGGGAGACCTGGTTCTTGTTGGCAGCCACAGAGGTTGAGGCCTGAGGAAACCCCCAGGCCCTATGCCAGATTCCAACATCGGGTCCAGATGGGCCCAGCTCATTGAGGCTTGAGGTTGTCTTCCTCAGAGCTCCACACAGCCATGGGCAGACACTTTTAACAATGCGTTAGTCCCTCCCATCCACAGCCTGGCTTCTTGCTGTCTCTTACATCCTCTTCCCAATCTGCCATCTTCATATGAGTACTCTTTGGTTTTGGTTTTTCTGTTTAAGCTTCCTTGTCCGAGTGCAAATACTTTCCACTTAAGTGACAGCACTTGCCAATAACCAGGGAAACAACTTCCTGGTGTCCTCACTGTGGCCCAGGGCACTTATGTGGGAGGTTCTACACTGTTCTTTCTCCCCCAGAGAATGAACTGAGACAGTCACCCTGGGCACAAGGATGTTTGTGCGAACCTTTGCCCTCATCCAGAGGCTTATCCCTTCAGGCTGAATTACTTTTTTAGGTTTCCCTGGCTTGGGAGCTGGGGCCCTGGACAACCCTGGGCAGTAACAGTGATCTGGGCTGGCACCTCACCCCAGGCAGATTATAGTGGCCAGAGATGTCTCTCTTCTTCCATCCTACCTAAGTTTGGGAGTGTCACTGAGGACTAGGATAGGTGCCCTTCCCCAACTCTGATGGTTATAGTGGGTGGCCTCACATCTTCAACCACCTTCTATGTCTTCCTTGCCTCTGTCCTTCAAGGCTGAGGAACAGCACTTCCAGAAAGTTCTAGAACCTTCCTGAAGCTCCCATGGTTCTGAAGGGAATGCTCTGGATCAGGGGACCCTTTGATCTGCTTTCCTGGGAAATGCATGGACACACACTACACATGTCTCCTCGGCACTCTGAAAGTGTCCCCTGCTTTCCATGGAGGAGTTTAGGAATATTGGGACTAGGACTCCTCACCTCCAGGCCACCTTTCTGGTAGGAGATCCCTGCTGGTCCTTTGAGACACTACTGTCCCGTGCTGGGAGTGGCATCTGTCTGCCTGAGCCTGATCAGTTGGAACATTCTCCTCCTCTGGATGCAATGGCTGGTTTTAAGGTGGGCACATCCAGGCAGCAGGGGCCTGGACATTGTACCAACTCTGAGGTGCTGTAGGTTATACAATGTGCCAGTACCCTAATCCTTTCCAAAAAAGGGGAAAAGATGTATTTTGCTTTGAGGAATCTCATACTAATTCCCATAGTGGCTGTACTAGTTTATACAGATATTGTACTAGTTTATCTAGAGGTTCTGCTGGCTTATACAGTGGTTATACTAGTTTGTATAGTGGTTATACTAGTTTATATAGTGGTAGTACTAGTTTACATTAACAATATAGAGGGTCTCCCCTCCCCAAACCCATAGCCTCACCAACATTTGTTATTATCTGATTTCTTCCTTTTTTTTTTTTAAATGTGCTTAGTACAGGGTCTACAGAGTCTCACTACACAGATTGGACTCATAGTGATCCTCCTGTTTTTGGCCTCCCAAGCACTGGGATTACAGGTGTGTACCACCACACCTGTCTCAATCGCTGTCTTAACACACACTGGGGGTGGGGCCGGCACCACAGGCTGGGTATTGAACCCCAATCCCTGCATCTGCCTAAGCAAGCACTTTAATCTACTGAGCTATCTGGCTGACCCTTGTTATCATCTGATTTCTTTTTAAATCATTATTTTAAAAATTTATTTGGTACAGGATCTCACTACACAGTTCAGACTCTTAGTGATCCTCCTGTCTCAGCTTCCCCAGGGCTAGGATTACAGGCTTGTGCCACCATGCCCAGTTTTGGTGGCCTGCACAGCACACCGGGGGTTTCTGGGCCAGCATGGCACACAATACCAGGGATTGAACTCGGGTCCTCATGCTTGCCAGGCAGGCACTTAAATTGCTGAGCTATCTCCCCAGTCCCTTTCTGATTTCTTGATGATATCCATTCTGGAGTAAGATGGAATCTCAGTGTTGTTTTAACTTGTATTTCTCCTCTGGCCAGAGGTGTTGAACATTTCTTCATAAACATATTTAACCCAGCTATTGCCCTTTCTTCTAGGTATCCTGAAAGAGCTAAAGACATCACATCACAGTGATCCACGTGCACCCATATTTATAGCAGCACAGCTCATGACAGCTTAGGCCTGGAAGCAGCCTCGGTGTCTATCAACACAGAAATGGAGAGAGAAACGAGAATTTACACACCATGGAGCACTACTTTGCCATAAAGGATAAACTTGAGCCATCTATAGGAAAATGGGCCCACCTTGAGACCATACTGTGAAGTGAACTAAGTCAGACTCACAAACTTAAATGTCCTGCGGATTCTCTTATAAGTAACCCAAAATATAAATACAGTGAAGAGCAAAATCAAAGATAGATAGTAGGGACACGGTGTAGACCTTTTGCAAACTGGAAGGGGATCAGGAGGTGGGTGGGGGCGGGGGATGCAGGAAGAACTCAGCTGCGTGGTGCACACCCACCAGCTCCCCTCGAGGAACAAGAGCACTGTGGACTGCAAAAGACTTATTAAAAGGAAAATCAAACAAAGGGCAAAGTGCTTCCCCTTCAGCTGTGGGGACACCAACTCACACAGCTGTTAAAGGCGAGACCTCGGGCAGTGTTCCGTGGGTGGCTCGGGGGGCCTGGCAGGAGAAGCACTGGAGACTGAGCAAGGCACTTCTGTCTCAGGACGCCAACTTCAGGCAAGGAGGCAGGATGCGGGCGCCGCCACTTCTTCTGCCCGAGCCCTCAAAGCAAGTTTCCTCTGCTAGTGGGGCCAGACGCTGCGAGCAGCCACACCAGTGCTACCCGGTAGCACTGGACACAGGCAGAGGGGCACATCTAGCTCAGTAAGACCCTGTCCAGCTCATTTGTGTTACTGGCCCCTTGACAGCACACCACCCCTGGTGGTCGCAGGTGTGTTCTTGTAACACATCTTACATTTCTATGTCCCCACCCTCTCTCCATCTCTTTAGTGTATGAAAAAAAAAAAAAATCTACTTTCCTATTCTATTTCATTTTGGTACTGGGAATTAAATTCAGGGCCGCGCGCCTGGCAGGCAGGCATGTGCACTGAGCTATGTTCCAGCCCTCTATGCTCTGCCGTTCATTGCGCTCCTTATTCAGACTCTGTGTCTGGCATGTCATACATGGGAATACAGTATTACAGGGAGACCAGCATGTCAGGGAGACCATGCCACCCTGAGGCTTGTGCGTCTTGACTCACTGCACGTCACATGTTCTCACAGTGTGGGTGCACCAACAACCGGCGGTTGGCTTGTGACACCAGCTGAACTGCGTTGGCGTGGTGCTGGGTGTGGAAGGACTGCTGCCAGCCACCAGCTCGCGTGAAAGGAGAAATGGAGGGGATGGTGGTGCTGTCGGTCCTCCTGGAGAAGGTGGTCGCGCTGGCTTGCCTGACATGAACTCGGCTGTTCACATCATTGGAGGAGCTCGGATCCTGCTGTCACTGAGGATGGCTGTGGTACTTTTGGGGGAACCCTGGTCCTCACTTTGAGCATTGCTTCCTGGCTCCAGTGCCGATGCCTCATCCCCTTGGCATAGATTTTCTAGTTTCCACTACTGATCTTTGGGCTTTCCCAGCACAGATCCACGAAATAGACCTGCATGAGACACTGGGCTCTAGGTCTTCAAGCAGGACATTGCCATGGATCCAGGCCTTCAGCTGGATTCTTTAGGTCTTTAGTGTGTGGACAGACTTCCTCCATTCTTTTTGACTCCAGGTGACTTATTATAAAATAATCCTATCAGTTGTATCCTGTAGTAAATTGTTGACTTGCAAATCCTGACTACAACAAAATGCATCCATTTTCCTACTGATGACTCAAGTTCATCCTTCTTTAGGGCAGAGTAGTACTCCATGTTTTG
>NDGM010195981.1:0-12282 GCA_002564305.1 Octomys mimax | reverse complement strand
AACCCCAGTTACAATTCCAACTCTCAAGGGCTGATTTGTGAGCCCCTCAGGTTCTATGGCAGAGGCAGCCCTAGCTCCAAGTGTGTTTGAAGCCCATGGGGAGCCCCAAGAGAGGAACAGGTTGGGGCTGGAGGATGCTGACTGACAGCACCCCTCAAGACTATCTTGGGTGAGGGTCTTACGAATCCCTTTCCAGACCCCAGACCACTGCTGGGGTCTGGGGAGAAAGCAGACGCCTGCTAGAGACTTAGGCACGCTGCAGGCGGTGGCCCTGGCAGGGGGACAGGGCACACCTGTGGGTGGCTGCTACCAAGCCTCCGGGAACTCAGGCCTGTGACTGACCGCAGGTAAACACTGCACTTTGTATGGGAGGAAGCGTCCTCTCGGGGCTGGGTTCCTGTCAGGGAGGTAGTGAAAGTTTCCAACGTGCGTCTGTGCAATGCGTGTGCTTGCGGAGGTGCCCCATTATCTTTTCCTCTTTACAGAAAATCAGGTCAGTGGTTTGACTGTTGTCACTGACTGCAAGGTGCAGTGGGAGGGGGCCCAGGGGTCCCCAGAGACCAGAGGAAAGAGCGGCCTGTCTGAGCAGGGGACACAGCTGGCCACATCCGCCTCCCTGCCAGCATCCCTCTGTGTTCCCTCTGTCCCCTCCCCTCCCCTGCCCTGTGGCTCTGGCAGCATGGAGGGTTCCGGGTTTAACTTGGAACTCTCCCCGTAGGTGACAACAACAACTCTCCCCGTAGGTGACAACAACAACAACCGGGCCAGGGTGCTGCCACCCCTGACACTTTCACACCACAGTCCTCACCTCGCCCACAGCACCAGGGAAGGACGGCAAATGCTGCGTTCCTGTCACCGCCCGGGTCGCCCACAGAGGCACGGAGATCAAGGAGCAGCTTCAAAGGCAACCCAGTTTCCCCTCTGACCTCAGATTTACCTTGGGGTCCCTGGGCCACTACCCTGAGGCCGAAGGGAAACAGTGGCTTGTTGGGGTGCCCAGGGGCAGTCACCCATGGCCAGCGCTCTCCTTGGTCCCCCTGGCCCAGCACCAGATGCCCTCGTCCCTCCGACTTCTTCCAGAAGCCAGTGCCTCTAGCTGTCCCTGCTCCCTGCCTCACACCCCCAGGTGCCCAAGGCTGGCCCCGGCCCCGCCCACCTCCTTGGCACCCTCAAGCCCTGCAGAGGGGCCCAAGGGGCTGCCTGCCTATGGCCTCTGGAGGGACAGTGCAGGTGGCCTCGGAAGGTGCTGGTGCTGTGCAGCTGTGCTGGAATGATGGAGCTGGGGTTTCGGTTCCCATGGAAACAGCATCTGTTTGCAGGGGCACCTGTGCTGGGGGGTGGAGTGGGGTGGGAGAAGGTGACAGGGTAGGGTCTCAGGTTTGCAGTCTGGGGCTCTTCCAGGACAGTGCCCCTGCCTGAGCCATAGCAAGGAGGTCACCTCAGCCACACATCTCAGGGAAGATCTGCCCACCCCACGCATCCACTCCACAGACTGCTCCAGAGCTCTGATGCTCTGGGCACTGAGCGAGGCCAGCCCGGTGGGAAGCTGGAGCCTTAAGCCTCATTCTCAGAAGAAGCCGTGTTCATGTAGGGGCTGCGTGATCCCTGAGCATCTAACCTTGGCACGCTGTAACTGAAGCCGGTGGCGCCTGCCCTCCTGGTCAGGAGGGGGGCCAACATCTGCATGCCCCCTCAAGGGCTGGGCAGGATACCCCGGGAAAGGGCTCTGTCCTGACTCTCCCCGTCCCTCTACTCAACACCAAGGGTTCTGTGGCCACTGCCTCGGACAACAGAACTCCGTAGCGCCACTCACGTTTTTAAACGGGGAAACTGAGGCTGGGGAGAAGACAGACGCTTGCCCGGGGGCTGCAGATGAGGAATGGTTCCCCACCTTGGGAACGGAGATCTGACTCTCTCTTTGCCCCCGATCTCTGCCCGTGAGCACCTGGTGGTGACCAGACCTCCCTCCGTGCCTGGTCCCCAGCCTGCCTGGCCGCTGGCTGCCCCGAGGATGGGGCTGCTGGGAATGGGTGAGGAGTACACTGGCTCTGGTCTCCTAGAGGCTGTGTCTCAGAGAGACAGGCCGGACTCTGCTGTCGGGCCCCCGTGCCGCAGTTTCCTTTTGGTAAATGGACAGGTGTATGTGTGGGCTCTGGGGACTGGCACCCTTTGGAAGGACTCTCAAGAAATCAAGCATTGGGTTGGCGGTCACTCTGGGGCCCTTCTTTGCGGGGACTGAAGGAGCAGGATAGATGGGCGCCCTCAGAGCCACCCTGTTTTCCTGCAGCATCTGGCATCGCCTAACAGTGTTCAGCACAGGGACAGAGCCAGGAACAGCTTGCTTCGGGAGGGGGTGGAAAGTGGAGGAGAAAGAACAAGTTCCACGCTGTGGGCCCTGGCTTGGTTTGGGGCAGGGACTCAGGATGAGAAGGAGCCAGGGTCGCTAGACGAGCCTGCACCTTCTGCGTTCGCTCTGCCTCCGCCTCCAGGAAGCCAGGGGAGGAGAAGCTGAGGAAGCAGCAGCCTGGGAGCCTCCTCGGGGCGGTGGGGGCAGCAGGGACGTTCATGAGGGGCCTGGCAGCTGTGAACCAAGCACAGGTTGCAAGTGCGCTGGGCGCACCCAGGAGGGCAGCTGCTGCCTGTGCACCCTTGCTCCTACAACATCCCTGTTGTCCTCCTGGTCCCCAAGGTGCCACCTAGCTGGAGGAGTGGAGTGCATCTTAAGCCTGCTGGGCTGCTTTGTGAGCTGAGGCCCAGGGAAGAAACCATAGCTGCTGCAGATGTTGGGGGCCCAGGAAGTGAACCCCTTTCCTATCCTCGCTCTTACCCTCCTCGGAGCCTCCATTGCTGCCCCCTGCAGTGTGCTCAAATCTGTGACCCTCGGGTGAGGCCTGTCTGAGCAGGCGAGGGTGTGCACGCCAGCCCTTGGGGTGTGATGGGTGTGTGGGACAGAAGAGCGTGGAGGGCAGCACTGCGGGGTGTGTCTGCGGTGTGTGGCCCAGTGTGCTCATCCAGTGGGTTTGCCAGGTTCCTGGACACGCTGAAAGCGGTGCCAGAAGAGGGGACGCCGCAGTGTGCAGGACCTGGTGTGCAAGAAGTGCAGATGGAAACGGCCTTGCTGAGGAGAGCCATGAGTGTCAGCAGGCGTTGGGCCCGGGGATGGCTCAGGTGCCTGCCTGGACAGCGCAAGGTCCCGAGTTGGATCCCCAGGACCACATGCTGTGCAGGCCCCAGGACTGGGCGTGGTGGCACACACTTGGGAGGATGAGACAGGAGAGCTCTGCGAGCCTGGAGGAGCTACAGAAGTAAGCACAGGGCCAGCCTGAACTGCGTAGCAAGAGCCTGTGTCAAAAAAGAAAAGAAAAGAAAAAAGAACATCAGCATGGGGACCCGAAGCACTAAACCCAACATGGGCTTCTGTGTGTGGACCCTGTTTAGACATCGTGTGTGTGTGTGTGTGTGTGTGTGTGTGTGTGTGTGTGTAGGCATCTGTGTGTGCTGGTGTTCCTGGGTGACTCTGGGGCACCTACTGCCATGTGCTCATGCACAAAACACAGGCATTGTTCTTCCCGCCGGGACTGCCCTGCCGCACCCACCTAGTGGAGAGTGGGTTTTATTTTTGGCGCCTTTACTGTTGTACCCATGGTGCCCTGGCGGCTTTGTTTGACTACCTTTGTTGGAAGGGTGACAAACACTTCCCTCCACCTGCTGCCACCCTGGCCCCACCAGAAACCGCAGCTGGGGGTGGGGCAGCTTCCTCATCCCTGCCCCCGCCCTGCACCCCTGCCAGCAGCACCCTGGCTGGCACGGACCCCACCCAGACAAAGGAGGAGGCGGGAGCTCAGAGAGGGGAGCTGACCCCCCGCCGAGGGCAGAGCCTGGACACCTGTGTGAGAAGCGGGTTGGGCCGAAGGCGGCTTAGCGTGGTGGCAAAGCCCCGGGCGCGCCTGGCTGCGGAGGGCGCCTCTGCTGGGAGACAAGAGCCATGTCCTTGTTGATTCCTTTTTCTCCTGGGTCAGAGCTGCGCACCCAGCAGCTTCTGAAAGAGGCCGGCTGGGCCTGGAGCGGCTCCAGAAATATCTGGTGGTGAATAAGTAGCTATGTGGGCAACAAACTGGCGGCAGCAAGGATGTGGGAGGCCAGAGGGACGTGGCTGGAGCCCTAGTGCTTCCTTGCCCCCGCTGTGTGACCTTGGCCCTTGAGCCCCTCTCTGAGCCTAATGGAGTGGCACTCCCCAGTGTCCTTGGCACATCCTGGCGCTCAGGAAGTGCAGCTGTGGCCCCTCCATTCCATCAGTCTCTTCCTGACACCTCCTCCCGGCCTCTGTGCCGCCAGCCCTGACATGGAGCAGGAGGCCATCCGGCGAGTACCCCAAGGTGGGGCCCTGCCAGCTGAAATATTGGGGCAAGGGATCCTGAGGGACTTAGGTGAGTCTAGCTGGTAGCTCCCGAGACCTGCCTGGTGCGTGTGGGAAGGCAGGAGATGACAGCACGGAGCAGCCACACGTGGGGCATGCGCAGCGGCAGCAGGGTGTCCCGAGACTGTGCCCTCTCCGGCACAGTCCTAACACTCACTGCCTTGGCCGGAGGTGCAGGGCCCAGCCTGTGTCCGGCTAGGTCCAGGACAGGGGCTGCAGGGATCTGGGCTGGCCACGGGCGGGCAAGCTGGGGCTGTCACCCAGCTGCTCCACAGGGCAGGGGCAGGGGTGCTCTTCGGGATGGAGAAAGGGGACCCCTTTAGTCTCCTGTGGTTTCCTAGGGGCTCAGACCTGGGAAACCTGGTCACTGCTGACCCCGCTTCCAGCCTGGGATTCTCAGCCCTATCGCACGAACACAAATCCAGTTTCCTTTGGGTAGGCTGGCCTTCCTCGGCTCGCAGTTGCCTTTGGTGTGCTATGAACTACGTGGAGGTGAACTTGGTTGCTTTGGGCCCAGCGACGTCTTTGGGCTCCCTTTTCGTAAGCATCCCCTAGACACATGCTCACCAATAATGCTTATCTCTGAGTATGTAAGTGCTTTGCTTGTGTGGGTTAATTTCTTCCTCGCTGACATGCTGGGAGGTGGGTGCTCTTTGTCACCCCATCGTACAGATCAGGAAACTGAGGCACCGATAGGCCACGCTGCAGGCCAGGGGGAGGTGCTGGGATTGGCGCCAGATGGGCTGGCCGCGGAGCCTGCCCCCGCCCTGGCTGACATTCCAGGCACCGCGCTGTTTACCCAAATCCTCTGCTTTTTCCAGTTGAGAAATCCGAGACTCAGAGCAGTTGAGCAACAGCTGAAGGTCACACAGCTGGGGAGCAGCAGGGGCTTGGGCCCCTAGGAGTCCACCAGGCTCCAGGCTCTGCTCCCCACCCCTTGGCTGCCCTGCTGCACTCCCAGCGCGAGTTTAAGCAGTCTTGCCCCGTCTCCACGTCTCTCCCGGCACAGGCATTCCTCCCACCATCTAGAGAAGGATGAGGTTGGGCCCCGTGGATCCTCAGGGTCCCTGGCTGGCTGGGATGCGGGAAGTGTGGCGGTTCTGGCTCCGGGGGCAGCCTTGCTGGGGGAGCGAGTGGGAAGCTTTGCGAAACCCTAGATGGGCTGCGGGGGCTGTGAGCCGGGGAGAAGGGGCGGGTGCATGACACACACACGAGAAGGCGGGGGACAGGGAAGGCTCGGGTGGGCCTCCCAGGGTTCTTTGCTTCTTCCCAGGGGTCCCCCAGAGCCCAGGGCAGGCGTGCGAGAGATTGTGCAAGGAGAGAGAGGGTCAGGCCAGTGCGGAGCTTCAGAGGCACCACAGTTGGGGAACTGACGCGGCTGGCGGCTCTGGGACTCTGTGAATGTCTGGAGCAGCCCAGTGACTGCAGAAAGTGCATCTGAAGCCAGGGGGCGTGCTGGCGAGCGGCTGGCCTGGCTCCCCCTCCCCGACCGCTCTGCTGCACTCCTCCCTGGCAGGAATGATGTTTTCCCTTCTGCAGCCTCATCAGGGCCACCCCCAAACGTGCGCAGGCGGGCTCCCCTTGGGACACACGGGCATGCCGGCCACGTATGCACGCACAGATGTGGCTGCACCTGGGGATGCCCAGTGCCTGTGCCAGCACCCGTGCCAGCCTGGCCTCTTAGGACACCCATTCCTGGGGCACCCTGCAGAGGAGGACACTGCTGCATGTTACAGACCAGAGAACTGGGGCCACGACCAGCAGCATCACGGTGGGACAGAGCCGCTTTTAGTGGGTTCTTATGGATGCGGGACAGTGGGTGGGGCCATGCTTTGCACGAATACCTCAGCCTTCCCTATGTGACCCCACAGCCAGCAATGGGGGTGCTGGGCTTTTGTCGTCGCCCAGGACACCACAGAGGGGCACCTGGACCCCAGTGACAGGGACATCGGCCAGGCGTGGGGTACAGCACCAGCCCTGCCCCACAGCAGGTGTCAGCATGGTAGAAGGCCGGATGATGAGCCCTGTGGCAGTCGCCTGGCCTTGCGGAGGATGGCCTCATGCAGGGCTGGCAGATGAGCTCAGTGAGGGGTACTTTTCTACGGCTTAGCAGCTACCCAGCCTGCATTCTTTTGTCACAGCAGCAGAATCCACAGAGGCACACATTGTGTCCTGGAGAGATGTGGCAGCTTGGGGCCATCACAGAGGGTCCCGGGCAGTCCCAGCCCCATGCTTGGGAAGGGCATCTGCGAGTTGACAGCGTGTCCTCAGCCCCATTGCAGGCCCATATCTGTTGGTGAACACGCTTGAGCGCGTGTCAGGGGGAAGGCAGGAGGAAAGGTGAGAGGGGGTGCAAGAGGCAGTGTGAGGGGGCGTGAGAGGGGGTGCAAGGGGGGAGAGGGGGTGGGAGGGGAGTGAGAGGGGGGCAGGCGGGTGCGGTCCGTAAGGAAGAACACTCTCATCTGACCAGAGCTCTTTTCCCTTCTTCTAAAGCTGTTGCTTCCCAGGGGAAGCTTTTATTCGTGCATGAATAGGATGCAGTCTCTTAATGAACTGGAAGCAGAACGGGTGCACTGGGTTTTTTTGTTTTTTGTTTTTTGTTTTTCTGCTCCTGTGACAAAGAGGAGAGGAGGAGCTCACCGGCCTTCGGCAGCCAGTGCGGCCGCCCTCCCTCATCCCTGCGATGTCCTCCCTGCCCGCTCCTCTGCTCCTGGGCAGAGCCAGGAGCTGGCGATGTGCCGTCGCGCTCTGCAGCCCTGCTGGGAACGTGGGCCTTGGGGAGGCCAGGCAGCTGTCCAGCCCGCAGGGGACACGAGCATCATCATCCATCAGTCCATCTGCAGCGCCCTGTCCAGAGCCAGGAGTGGTGCCCGCACAGGGACAGAGCGCTTGGAGGGTGCCTGCCAGTGTGGACGACTGTGGGAAGAATGAGGGGGCAAGGGACGCAGACCCCAGGCGCCCTGTACTTACCCGCCAGCCGCCTTGGTCTCAGGGGCAAAGCCAGAGTTTCTGCCCCAGACTGCCCGGGAAGACTCTGTGCTAGATGGGAGAAGGTGAGTTCACCCTTGTATCATCTACTTCTCCCCAACTCCAGGAGCTGCGATGCTCCCCGAACGTCAGTTCTTGGTTTGTGGGTGTGGCCTCCACGGTGGCACTATTTCTCTCTCCGGCCTGGGTTGAGGTAGCTGAGACTCCATAACAGAACCACATTCCCACAGCAGCTCTCAGGAGGATCCTGAGTCATGGATTTTGTTCCCTGGCCCCGCCCCAGGGTCCCAGGAGAGAGGTCCCTCTCCACGCAGAGGAGCCCTAGGGAGAGAAGGTGGTGGTGGTCTCAGCCTCTGTGCTCATGGAGACGCGGCGCACGTGCCGGCAGGAGGACCACTGTCGAAGCTGCTCCTGGCTGAGGCAGCCCAGGTCCTTGAAGAGCTTGAAGAGGTCATTGCGGAACTTGACGCCGATGAAGGCATACAGGAAGGGGTTGACGCAGCAGCGGACGGAGGCCAGGCTGTAGGTGATGTCGTAGGCAATGTTGAGCCGCTTGCTGAGCTCACAGGTGCTGCTGGTGACATTGAAGTTGGCCACCGTCTGCGCCAGGACCACGCCATTGTAGGGCAGCTGGAAGACAGTGAAGACCACAACCACGGCGATGATGACCTTGATGGCCTTGTTGCGTTCGAAGTTGCGGGCCTGCAGCAGGGTGCGGACTATGACAAGGTAGCAGCAGCTCATGGCCAGCAGGGGCAGCAGGAAGCCGAACACCATTTGTGCCACCTGGATGACAATCAGGGATTCCACCTGCTCCAGGAGGAGGGAACAGCGCTGCACCTGCTCGCTGATGCTTGTCTGGAGACCGCTGTAGATCATCTCGGGGATGGACAGCAGCGTGGCCACCATCCATATGCCCACGCAGGACAGCTTGCTGACGAGGAACACGCGGGCTCGGTGGCGGTGGGCAGACACCGCCTGCACGATGGCCACGTAGCGGTCAATGCTGATGCACAGCAGCAGCAGCATGCCGCTAAAAAAGCTCATCTTATAGATGCTGAAGATGACCTTGCACAGCGAGACGCCGAAGACCCAGGACCTTGCCGCGCTGTAGGCCCAGAAGGGCAGGGTCAGCAGGAACAGGATGTCTGCCAGGGCCAGGTTGAGCAGGTACACGTCGGTCATGGTCTTGAGCCGCTTGAAGTAGACGTAGGTGAGCACCACCAGCCCATTGCCCAGCAACCCCACAAAGCAGATGAGCGAGTACATGACCGGGAGGAACCAGGCCTTGAAGTTCCGCACATCCTTCTTGAAGCACACAGTCTCGAACAGGGTGTAGTCCACCGTGGTGTTGTCACCAGTGTAGTCGTCTGTGACTCCATCTTGGCAAAGGCATGCCTGGGGGTACATGAGAGGGCGAGCAGCCCGGGTCAGCGGGTGGTGTGAGTCTGTCCACCATCCAGACAGTGCAGGGACTCTACAGCGTGGTCCCCATCATGGGCACCCCCTGGACTTCATACAAATACACATTTTCAGCCCTCATCGGGAACTCCCCAGGGGTGTCTGTATTTTTCTCATCTGTCTAGGTGATCCTTTGATTTGAAATGGGTTCTGGGAATTTACCGTACATACGAATTTCCTGGGGGTCTTGCTGAAATGCATACCCTGAAGGGTAACCCTACCAATCAGTAGCTGGGGGCTGACTTTGCCCATTCTCCACCTTCTGTGAGCTGACGGGGACCTGGATGTGGCCTGAGCCTTGGGTCCAGGCAGTTCGGCCTGTTATGTGCCTGTCCCCAAGCCCCAGTTTTCTTACCTGTGAAGCGGGCAAACACTATTTCCTCATGGCCCCTGCCCCTGTCCTGGCTTCCTTTCACTTCCACAGAGGTTTTCTTTAGGCCTTGGGTGAGATTGGGGATGTAAGGCAATCCCTGTCAGGCAAAACTTTCCAGGGGGCCACAAAACGCCCCGTGGTGGTCAAGGTGTGAACTGCGAGGAAGCCTTGAGGGATACCCCCACAGCTGCGCCTGGAAGGATGTGCTGAGGCTCCCTGAGCGTGTCACTGTCTCCTCTTCCGCCGGTCTCAGCAGATCCCTCCGCGAGGCTCAGGGGCTCTGAACTCTTTTCAGTCTGTCTAGGGTGAGGCTCAGCAGCCGCTGTGATTTTATCAACAAGGAGGGGCACAGGCCAACTGTACAGATGGCTTTCCCGACTCTGCTAGGAGCTGGGCACAGGCAAATCTGAGTTCTGCATTCATCGCTGTCCTACCCGGGACGGAGGACAGTAGGTGCCCAGCAGCCTTCGCCCTCTCCAGGACACGCTGCCCTTGGTGGTGGCTGCTCTTGGAGCCCCCTGAAGGCCCGGAGCTTAGGCGTGAGCTCCTGGACTCAAGGT
Organism: Octomys mimax; assembly: GCA_002564305.1. Lineage (NCBI taxonomy): Eukaryota > Metazoa > Chordata > Mammalia > Rodentia > Octodontidae > Octomys > Octomys mimax. Next base: position 2,483 of record NDGM010195981.1, on the reverse strand, counting down.
CTTGGCCCCTCTGAGGGGCAGGACCCCCGGCCTCTGTGCGGTGTGCCCGCCCTCTCCCCTCCTCACACCTCCTGTCCCTGCAGCCTCACCGCCTCTGCAGCCCACATCCTGCTCTGTCTGTCTGCACCCCCCAGGAAAACAGAAGAATGAGCCCCACGGCCTCTATCCCGCCCCAGCCTCTGGCTGAGCACAGTCCCTCGGAGTAAGGAGCGCACAGCTTGGCTGTGGGGGTGGGGCGACGAAGGAGAAGGCCTGGACTGGGCTGCAACGGCTGGGGGATGGGGTTATGGGAGCATTGCCCAGCTTCAGCCTGCCTCTGGCCAGAGCACCTGGAACGGTGCCTGTTTGGCCAGTAGGCCTGGGAACAAGCCCAGTGTGGAGACCGGCCCCACCCCACAGCTCCCACCCACCCGACCAAGAGGAAACCCGACTCCAGAGTTAGTTTCCTGAGCGCCACTCCTGGCACTCAGCAGTCAGCTGTCTCCACTGCTGGGATCGAAGAATGGAAACGGGTGTGTGGGTGCGTGTGTGCGTGCGTGTGTGCGTGCGTGTGCTTGCGTGTGTGAACGTGTGCACTCATGCACGTGAAGTCCAGCCCCTCCAACGCTTGTGACCACCCTCCCAAGGCAGTACTCCCCCATCCCTTGCTGGGAGATCAGATGAGCCCGCGTCACCACAGCTTCAGGGGACAGCGCAGAAGCTGGAACCCTAGATGGGGGTTCTGCTCTCTGCTCACACATGGCACTTACACACGCGGGTGTGAGTGTGGAGGTGCAAAGCACCCCATGTCCCTGTGTGTCCCCTCCTTTCCCTTGGGCTCTAAGGTCCAGCTTCTGGGTGAGGTCCCCTCCAGGCCGGATTGGGAGGGACTGGGGAGCGGCATCCCCTACTCCGGCTTGAGAGGTGTACAGGAGCTCAAAGGACACCTGTGGCTGTCCACTGTCACCCAGTCCCAGGACAGGGGCGGCCACTGGCCAAAGGAATGGCTTGGGCCTAGGTGGCCACCTCCCCCCCACACCTGCCTGGCTGGCTTGGGACCCCATGTCCCCGGGGGTCAGGAAACCTCACCTGGAACAGCAAGAGCAGGGCCACGGCCAGCAGGCTTCTCATTGGTTTCCCTAGAGGAGACAGGAGTGAGGTTATTGCTGGGTGGGGCCAGTGCTTTCTTAGTACAGCGGGCAGCAGGTGGGTAGGACATCTGCCCTGCCTCCTGGCGTCGCTGTCCCCATTTCCTTTTGCTCTGGCCTGGTCCATGTTATGGCTGCTGGAGTGGGGCTTGCCCTGGACCCCCATGATCCCGAGATGGTGGGGCCTGACTCAGGGGTCCACTGCCTCTCCCATTCCTGTGGGACGTGAAGAAGAGGTGCAGCCCAAGGCGAGGATCACCAAGAAGACTGAATTACTGGTCTTTTCCACAATTTGAGGGTGCTTTGGGGACCCCACCACCACTCCAGGGCCCCATCCTTCCTCCTAGTGCAGGCCCAGGATGGACCTTAACGGTGTATGCGCCTAGCTTGCGCTGCCAACGCAGGGGGCTTGGGTAGCCCACGGGACACAGAAGGGACACTTCTGGTACTGCTATTCCTGGTGTGACCACAGACAGCTTGTGCTGAGAGCTGGGGACCCTGACAGACGCTCAGATAGCCCTCTGGGACCCCACGCAAGAGGTGAACCGCGCGACCATCTCGCGGCCCCTCCCCGTCTCTTGGTCCTCAGATCCCAGCCAGACCCTACCCCCTAGGGGTGTCTGTCCCTGAGCTGTCACGCATGAACGCCAGGGCAGGACTTGCTGGCTGTCACAGAGGATGAAAGCGTGGGACTCCACTGCAAGGCTCGCCTCCTGGAGGCTGCGAATCTGAGGACGTTCCTGTGCTTGGCGACAGCGCCACCTGCTGCAGCCTTGGGCACACGACATGCAGGTTGCCCGAAGTTCACTAGTTGGGCTTGGAGGTTCCTAGGGGTGGCAGGAAGGGGATGAGCCCCCCTTGGTTCACAGATCTTTCTGTCACCGCCAGCAGGCCACTCTGCGTGCCACTGCCGGCGACGTCTTCCGGGGGTGTCACTGTGATCCTAGCCCCAGGGCGCCTGCTCCCCAAGCCCACAGGACCCTGCCCTGCTGAAGCTGTGATTTACTTGTCGATCGGCCCCCCACATGCCCTTAGTCTTCTGTTTCTGGGCACGGGTACCCCTGCCCCTGTGCCCAGCTGTGCGTGAGTACCACGCGCCCCGGCGGCGCCCGGAGCCCAGAGGCCGAGGGTTCCCGCAAGCACACCCTGGCGGCGGCCACGTGGCCCACCCCTGACTCAGCCTGCCGTTGTGTTCCAGGTTGTCTTCAACTCATCACCGTCCTTCAGTTACCCCTGAGAAAGCCCACTCTGACTGTCGTCGGAGGAGATCTCAACGTTTTGATCAGTTTTAGTAGGTGAGGTACAAAGAACAGGAGCTGTTTCTGTTTTACTCTGCTCAGTCCTTCCGTTTGCTAC
>NDGM010195942.1:0-17807 GCA_002564305.1 Octomys mimax | reverse complement strand
CATAGAGCTATTATTCAGTTAGCAAAACATACAGATGAAAAAACATTACATTTTAATTCCCTATGAGTACTGTAATAGGTAACTGTAAATCATCTCTGGAATAACATGGAAATCGTCAAGCATAATGAACCTATGCAAAGATAATTGTCTCCAAGCGGAGGGAGTACATTCGCCTGACTACCCATGTCTTTGAGCCTCTGCTTAGCACACGTGCAAAAATACAATACAATACAACTACTGCAATTATTCCTATCATTTTCTTCTGCCCTTAGGTGAGAAACACCTGACAGCTACATGCTGATTCATGCTAACAAAACTAAACCTTTCACTTCCTTTAATAGTAAAATTACCATTACTGAATCATTGTCATAAAAAGTGCATTCAAGTACATTACCACTTATTTTAAATAAACACCAATTTTGAAACAATTGACTTTGAAAAGCTGCATAAGTTTTTTTTTTTTAAATCCCTGATTACATTTCTGTTTATTCACGGTGGTAGCCTGAAACACTGTATTTTGAGAGACTAACTACCACTTGATTTCTTTAAAACAAAACGAAAGAACCTGTGTAATACAGAATGGCAGTGAAGCAAAGTGTGTGCCTGTTACTTATCTTCACTGTACATAACTGTGATAAAATATGGTGCCTCAACCACATTAGTCTACTGGAAAACACAATTAACTCATGGTACAGAAAACATGGTGTATGAAGCTGTTACTGTTGATTCAAGGTTTGGACTTTCACCTCAACTCCACATCCAGGCCACCAGAACATTCACACTGAATCTCTGGGAAGCTTCAGGCACGATCAATAGCATGTGCTATCCACCTAGTAGTCAACAAGGTGTGTGATTCACATTGACTAAGAGACAACTGGTCTGAAGCCAGCTCCTGAGTTTGAAGTTTACCTCAGTCTAACCCTAGAAAATAACTTGTATGCCATGGAAATCACCCTTGCCAGACCCAGAATAGAAGCTTCTCTGAAGGCTTTTAGTTTTTGAGTCTGGCTCACTATGCTCCCCAGTCTGGCCTTAAACTCCTGGGCTCAAGTGACCCTCCTGCCCCACCCTCTAGAGTAGCTGAAGTACAGGTCTAGCCACTGTGCTTGCTCTGGGGGCTTTTTATATCTTGTTAAGCTGTTCGGTTCTGTTGATCCAGCTATTCATAAGCACCTCGAACTTTCAACACTACTGAAATTTGGTAAGTGGTATGCACAGTTCCTAAAAAGATACCGACATCTGAACCCTTTGTAATCTTCTAAACAAAGCCATACTTCATACATACAGTAACTAGGAAAAATCTTATCCCTATAAAGTTCAAAAGCCAAAAACTACTTCAAATGTATTTTGCTATAGTTATGCTTATAATTGCTACTTACAAAAGTGACACCAGAAAAGAACCTGTATTGTGAATACAGTGAACAGACAGAATGTCCCTAGCCCTTGGCAATACACCGAGCTGAATCGCGTGCTTACTGAAAAGGACTTCCAAACACACCCGCATCCTGGTTGATGGCTCAGCAGCTGGAGCTGTCTGTCTCTCTCGTTTTTTCAGTGCTATCTTCTTTGAATTCTGGTTTAGCTTCATCTTCATCATCTTTGCATTGAGATGAATCTTCTTCGGTGACCTGGTCTTTGGTTTGGGGCTCGTGTGTGGAAATGGGATCTAAAACTACAATTGGCTCAGCTCTGTTTTCACTGCCAATGTATCTTCTCCTGTATCCAGTGTTACTGGGAGGCCTATGAGATGAAGAATTAAAGAGAAAAATAAAAAGGAGAGAGAAAAACCAGGTTTTCTTTGGTATCTCTGGATTCCGACCAACAGCACACCCCCCATTATTCTATCTAATCAACATGGATATCATTGTCTTTGAGATGCCAGCCATCATTTAAAAAAAACAATGAAGCTGTCCAGTTACGTATCAGGAGCACAAGGCCAGAAAAAGGCAGAAAAGGAGTGATTAACAGAGGAAGTGTTAAAAAGCCAAACACACCTACCTGCTTGATCACATGTTCTTTTCAGGAAGTCAAAGCTTATGGATCCACTGTGCATTCCCCATCACTGCCTGATCTCCTGACCCCTGCCCTGCCACCCTTACTAAGCTGGAAGAAGCCCATCCAAGCCCTTCCCTCCCACTTGCCCCAGGTGCAGCTGGCTGCAGATTAGCTTTGAAGAGGTACAGACAGAGGAGAGACAGTCACTCCTGGTCATTGGAGGACAGGTTAAGAGGTGTGTTAACTGCAGCCCTAACAGCTAGGAGAGGGCTGATCTGGGGTGATGAGCCAGATAGGAAAGCTCAGGGAATGAGTTCAAATGTTTTTAAGTCACCATAAATTTTTCTAATCAGAAAATCTAGCTCTTGAGAAATTTCTTATTGAATCTCCAAGGCAAGTTTTGTTTTTCCCCCAACTGAAGCGACACTCTTCTGAAGCAAGAGCCTACTGCTTCTCAGGCTGAATGCCTGAGGGAATTTCCTTGTGGGAAGAATATCCCAGAAATACTCTCTCTGGCAATGCGTCAGGAGATTAAGCTGCTGGCACTTAGTTCTCTCAGAAGCTATGGTCGGATCCTACCATGGGAAGCTTGCCATGCGGTCCTGTCCTTGATGGTCAAAGTTGGGGCAGCAGTCAGGGCAAAGGCACTTAAAGCTTTTCTGACCCTCTTGGACAAGGCCAGGGTTGGGTCTGTTGGTCCCAGAGAACTCACTGTCCCCCGTGAGCCAGTACAGCACAGTCCCACCTCTAACAGTGCTGGGCAGCTGCTGGCCAGCGCCAGTCCTGCCCCTGGAGCTGCTTTCCACAGTTCCTGACCTCTCCACCAGGTGGAACCCGTCAGTAGACACTCTTCCCACTTAACGCTTCTTGCTGGAGTTACCACCGTTCATTAGATGTTTCATGCCTATCTCATCAGTTAGCAGGTAGCATCCGCAAGGCAGGGGCTGTGCAGTTTGATGCATAACATATCTTCCATACCTCATGTAGAGCATTTGTAAGTGAATGAGCAGATATTAAAACTGTGAAAAGCTGAGAACGAATGGGAAGAAACCAAGGCTTTGTGGTCTTACACAACAAAAACAACAACATACAATCCACTGCTACATGACCTAGTCACAGGTACAAAAAGCCGCTCTCCTACTACTTTCTGAACAGCGAGTACTACAAGATCCATCCAAATGCTTAGCAACCATTCTCTCTGGCTACTGGGTTACATTAACTATGTGACCTGGGCATTAACACATAAGTCCTTCTCGGGGGTGGTAGAAGTATCACCAGGAAGCTGAAGGATAGGCTGGGTAGGACCTTCCATAGAGATTCATTTCCCTTTATCAGAAACCATCTACTGTGACCAGAGAACCATTTGTCAAGGCTTCTACGACTATGTTTGGGGGATCCAACCACACGGGTCCTGATTTTGCACTTCTTTGACTCACACGACATCTAAATACATATGATCAGAGAAGTTGAACTGCTAAGGGATATAAAAAGACTCACAGAATAGAACTTAGGTGAGCAAGGACACTCTCAGGCAGTCTATGGAAGTTTACTGCCTCTGTGCCTGATACTGGGATTGAAGTAAGTTGTTCTTATAGCTACGAAAGGCAGGGAAAATGGTTGTAAAAGTGGCAGAGACCAAGAACTGACTAGAGATACATCTGTCTCCTGTAAGTACAGATCCTGACGACACACACAACCTGCAGGATATGCTGGAGCCTTTCCACGTGCACTTGGCCTGGGGTGGGGAGAAGCTAGAGGAGAAGGTGAGGGAGCTGTAGGAACCTGGGCCAGCCACTGCACATGCCAGTAAGGTACCAGTCAGCACATCAAGAACAGTGCACCAGCTGTAGCAGTCTGCCCCCCACGGACCCTCCTAGGGTAAAAAAAAAAATTAATGATTACTAGTCTATTCCTGACTTCTAAATATCATGCATATTTCTCTTATAGCCAACTATAAACTGGAAACAAATGGGAGAAGAAAGTCTAAGAAACAAAGCTGCAGCCTAGCTTAGGCTTCGCTGAAAGCCACAATGAAGCCTGCAGGTCCAGTCCAGGCTGATTCTAAGCCCACCTATAGATAAGCCAGTCAATCCGTTCAAATCATGCACAGGGGAATTTCTCTCGTGGCATTCTGGGTGAGCAACTTCCACCAGCCCATACCAACCTTCATCACTTTGTAGAACTACCCTGGGTATTTCCATGGCCCTGAGCATCTGCAGGTGAAAGGTGGTGAACACCTCCTAGGAAAAAGTGTCTTCCTCAGCTGGGGCCTAACACTTCCAGCAAGTGCTCTCAGGGCTCCACAATGGCAACAGACAGGCTAAGTGAACAGAAAAATCCGAAAGTATATGGTCAGGCTGAAAGTGTCCCGGAGCTGCCTCAACCCAAAGACCTGCCATCTCTCCTGTAACAAGCTTCATAGCTGCAGCTGACCTATTCCATGACCTGTCTGTCAGCCACAGTTGGAGAACCCCTCTGGTGACTATAACCAACCAAGGCACAGCGGGCAGGCTGCCTGAATATGCACTGAAGCAGAGTTGACTGAGTTCTCCAGGGTAATGACCACTACCTGGGGACCTAGGCAGTGGAGGCAGAAAGGGATTAAGGCATTCGTTTAGTCTGACACGCCGTTGTGCACAAGAGGGCAAGGAGGTGCGCAGAAGGGGAAAGCTTGGGCCAAGACTAAGCAGTGCACCAATGGCAGAGCAGAGTAGGTGTCAGGAGCCACCCCTGCTCCCTCCGCATCCACAGTGCATGCTTTTCCCAAAGGCATGTGTTCCTAGAAATAGGACATGGATGCCATGGGCTAATTTGGGCATGTTCACTCATTTACATCCATCTGCATCTTACAAATCTGTTGCTGTAATGTTTATCCCTTCAAACTATCTCATGGTTTCTCTGGTTTTCCCCTGTGTAGTGTATAGTTCCTCCTGACTAGACATCCCTAGGCCCATTTCTATTTCTCTTGGGGAACTGTACAAGGTTTCTTCTGGAATTAGGGGCCTGCCTTTTGGCCTCATCCCCCTAGTTCCATCCTCATCCCATGGGAAAAGCTAGAGAGCTTATTCAGGGCTAGCACAGGAAGTCCAAGCTCTCGTTCAAGGCGGCCAGAGTGGCAGATTTTAGAGGGTCAAGTCTGATGCTTCTTCCTGAGATGGAAATCCTGGATGCACAAATTTAAGAAGTAAATGGGAACTATAGAATATGATCATCCTGTTCAGTTTTTCTGCTTTAACGCAGCGCCTCAGGATAATAACTACAAATAAGTAATTGAAAGTCAGTACACATAAAAATAATGGCAGCCTTGTTCCTGTATACAAGAAGATTTGCAAATAAAACTTCATGTTGCAGGTGACAGGAAGTAAAACTAAAGTCCTGGCATACTCGAGCTAAAAGGAATCACTAACATGAGTTAGTGTAGCCGCTTGTTAGATGATTCCATAAGAGTGAGGTGAAATAATCTGTCCAAGGAACACAACTTACTGACAGCAGATACAGGACAAAAACTGGAGTCTTGATTCCCAGCTAGTAATTTTTTTTCCTTGCAATAAAATACTAGAAAGTCATTTATGATCCATTCAAAAAGATATTTCTCCTCGGTCATTTTAAACCATTTGTTCAAATGTGATTTCAAGACAAAAACAAAACCAACAAGTAAGATAAAAGCTTGAATATAATGTATCAATCTATGCCACCCTTGGAAGCCTGGTACCCAAATACAAGATGGGTGTCTTTTCAGAAGTAGCTACTGTTCCCCATCTGCGGGAGAGCCACAATGTGGGCTTCATCCGGACGGGCCTCTTGCTGGTGAAAGACCTGACTCCAAACTTTACTGGTACCCGAAGAATCAGAACAATTGCAAATGGTTCCGCCAAAGCTGAACTTTTATAAAGAGATTCAGGGATTTTTCGGACTGTGGCACAAGAGACTAAAGCACAGCATTCTAAATTTTAAAAAGCACATCATTGTTTGCATTCAATGAAATTCTTTTCAAAATCAACTTTCTATGTTCAATTATATTCAACAACATTCTAGCTAACATTTCGGCTGCAATTCAAATTAACTAATGCCCAAAAGAGCCCTAATCGACATGGTTCTGAGCTCAATTGAATACAATCAAAGCTCATGAAATGAAGGGGAAAATGCTTATTTCATGCAAATTCTGCATATCACTCAAGCTTAATTTTACTGATAATATAAAGGTGGGACATTTTGAACATTACAGTGAATGAAACTTTTAAGCAGTGAGAGTTATTTTATAAAATGCTACCTCTGAAAAGCTGATTGCCAAACAGTATAAAAATGGTTTGAGGCATAAATGCCAAGTTCATTTCTATTTCACTTCTGAGGTAACTATCTTTCAAATCGCAACAGCTGGACTATTTAACACAATCTGGTGAATCAAAGTATAGCTCTTCTCTGGTCTCCCAGTGGGACGCCTGCATTAGTCCATGGCAGTCATCCAACAAATGACGCACAGCCGGACGGTCTGAACTCTGTTTCATTTACAATAAAAATGGATAAAACCACAATCATATTTACCACCTTCAAGGATAGAAAACGGAACGATTTAAATTTGTCTTTAAAAAGTAGTTTCCTGAGAAAACTCCAAAGACGGAGTCAGCCTTCTATTTTCCCTAGTGTAAAAATACATCTTACTCTCCTTTCAAGCCCTTCATACAGTTTCTAACTAGCGCCGTGAACAGAAGTGGCACTGTGACAGGGAGAGTTTTTATTGTTTCTTTCCAAAAAACCCTATTTTCCAAGAGCCTTTACTATACTTGCCCCAAATCTCACAAAATAAAGCTAAAAAAACAAGATGAAACGTCCTATATGACTGCCAACTCACATACTTTTAAATATAAGGAAGGTAAAACAAAGCTCAAGATTTTAGCTTTGTGTGTTTCTTAAAAATTCCATTTTAGCTCGAGGAATACATTAGCTTGTCAGTTTGCATTGTTTCTATCTGTAGAAGAAATAGACTTTTAGTGATAAAAAGAAATATTTTAAAATCAAATGTCTCTGTGTTTGAAAATCCAACATCAGCCTCTAGAGGCTACTTGGTGGCAATATTAATAAGGGTTTCTTTTTAACACAGGTGACAATGGCTGGGCAAAGACCCTGGAGCCCATGCTCAGCAATATTGCCTCTAGCTCTCTAACTGCCACACAGGGGTGGCTCAGGTCTCAGAGCTCCACGGTAGCACCATGAAGATTACACTTGATCTGTTCGTGCAGGCTGGACTGGAATATGCGCAGATTCTGAGATTGCATCATGCTCACCAATGGAACCAGCGCTGATAATGTGTGAACTCCTTACGTTTAGCTCAGGAAAGATCATAAAATGTGTGTGACACTTTTTCCCAAGCTGCCTTTCTGCCTTTTGTAATTTTGTACAACTTTAAAGCCTCATGAAAATTCATTAAAAGCTTAGTATTATTTACTCAAACATTTTATGACACATGAAGCCTCCTGCACAACTAACCATGCTTGGAACTGTTTCCCTGAGAATGATACTGAGCACAAAATGCTTGTGCCTTCAAAGTTGGGGGACTATAGCTTTTAAACTATAATTCTTTCTACTTTATACTTCAAACTTTTTCAAGATGGAGAGTCACCAAGGACTCAGTTTACCATTAGATGTATGATAAATTATATTTCAAATGAAATGTATTTTAACAGGTTAAAGTTTGATCAGTTTATCTCGGGATCTGAAATTGCTGCTACATTTTAATCAGCTACTTCTATCTGAGTAAATTAAAAAACTCCATTGTACTTTACTATATACAAATAAAAGGAAACAAACACTACAGAGACTATTGAAAAATGGTTTAAAAAAACCACAAAGTACCTAAAGCAATTTACAGAAATGATATATTTTATACAAAGTCTTATAAAATCATAGGTGCTCACAACTGGGAGCAAACGTTACAAGGCAATTAATTCTTTGAGAGAATTGAGAATTACTCAGCAGCATTTTAACTGTAATTTTGAGATTTACTCAACAGCGTTTTAACAGTCATTCTTGCACTAGGTGTAACGCATCCTGGACAATTACTGTACAAGAAGCCACCGTCTGTACAGCCGCTCAGAACGCACGTAAGACAATACTGGCGGCTGATCTTTCCGGTGGTCCACAGGATGACTCCTGGGGTGGACCGCGGGGAGGAAGAAAAGACCGAGTGAAAGGGTCTCAACTTCCAGAACATCCAGTTGTTCTAATTTTGTTGTTCAAACTTAATTGTCCATGTACAGGCACACACAGAGAACTATTGTAGTAGTGCTTTTGCCAAACAGAGCTGTTTCCTGCAGTGGCAGTACACAATTCAGCACTGCTAAGATTACAGTTGAGAGCAGAGCAAATCCTTTAATTGTATAAGAGCATCAAATTAAGCAGGAATGTCCATGTGGTTCATTCTACTAGCTAGTACTCTCTTCTCAGAAATAAATGTTTACTAACTACAGGGAAAGAGGGCCCTTCTTCCCCTCCTGCTCACCATGTGGAGTGTGAGCTTGCACACACACACACACACACACACACACACACACAGAAAAAGAGGAAGTGAAACAAATGGAGGCAGTAAGAATAACAGGCGCAAACCTCCTTCTTCCCACCATAGAGATCTAAAGAACTTCCCTGTTCCCCATTTGAACAAAGTATTAGCCCCAAACTCTCTTAAGAAATGGTTAAATGGACAAGTAATTTAATTTCCAGCTGAGATCAATGCCTTAGGAATCATTTTATGCATGTCCCTAAAAAAGAGAATCTCAATTTCCATTTGCTAACATGTTTCGAAAGCTCAGATTTCCCAGCCCAGTTTTTTAAAACGAGTACTTTTCCATTGCATTTTACTATACTGGTATTAATTTAACACTGGAAATAATGCATAAAACTGAAAAGCCCAGTGAGAGGTCAAAAATGATGAAATCAATTCTACTTTTAATTAAAAACTTGAAAGGCAATTAGATTCTTTTCTTTCATGGAAATGTATGACTGGTCATACCAACCAAGAGACATGTAAAATTTCTCTTTTATCAGCTATCTTTTGGCATTCAGTTAATGGCCCAAATGAGATGAACTCCTACAAAAATAAAATCTGTATGAGGCCAAAAGTCACATGTATTTAGAGATATCACAGATCTGGAAATTAAATGCAAATTAAAATTAAAATGGTTTCACTGGAATTGGACATTTTTGTATTAAAATTGAAGTCCTATAATTGCTACATGGGGTTTTTGTTTTTTAAATTCTCCTAAGGTAGAATGTGCCCTATTTTGACCTCCCAAATTAAATTTTAAAAAAAGGAAGCTAACTGCCTGTCTAGCGGTTTAAAAGGAAATTTAATAGACTTTGATAAAGGTTCCAGTTTTGGGGGATCTGGGATTGGAGAGAAGTGTGCTGAATTCCCTGGAGGTCTTTGGCAGCTGTGGCTTTACAGGCCCTTTGGGAATGACCAAGATAGAAGGACAGGGCCAGGCAATCACTGCAGTCATCCCTTACAGTGCAGTGGAACCTGAGCTCTCCTCAGATGCACTCTTGCTTACGAAGCAGTTTCAGGTGAAAGCCATCTTTGAGGTGCCTGCAACTGTCTTGTGTAATTTTATCTATTAGGAGGACACACATCTTCCTCAAGCTCATTAAGAGAAAAAATTGAATTTGCATGAAGAGCGCCATTTAGAAGAGCAAGGCCCCTTCCAGATAAGACTGTTCTCAGAAATGAGAAGCAAGATGCAGGAACACAAGTTCCTCAAGCTTCTGTCTGGACTGAGATCCAGAAACCTTTCGAAGGTCTACTCAGCAGATCTTTAAGATATGCTCAACAGCAGCAGTTCCCTTGGTGCCAGGAAGACCGTGTGGCCAGCCCTAGGATGCTCACCCAGGTTGACCTAGCCAGGATCTCTAGCTGTGCAACCCTAGCCAACTCTAGCCTCAAGGACACCACTGGCACCTCCAGAACAACCCTTAGATCTGTCTTCCTGCGCAGACACTGAGGACAAATTCCTTTCCTGCTTAAAAAAAAAAAAAACCCTCAGCTCTTTCTCCATACTGATGAACCATTCATCCTGCTTTTCTTGACAGAGATATCCTAAAACAAGAAGACCAAAGGATAATTAAGCACAAGATTTTCCTCGTTAAATAGGCATGTTAAAAGGCATGGCATTTTTAAATGAAATGGTATATATTTGGGGCTTTAGCATATATGTTTTTAAAACAATTCATAGCAGCTCTCCTCCATAATATAGTATTATTTATTAAAGCACTTTTCTAATCCATTGATTAGAACAAGACATTTTAAGGTATTTAACTTCTTGGAATAAACTACTCTTCAGCATGTCTGAAATAATGAATAAAATTAAAATGTGAATGAAATTTATACTGGGGACTACAGCGGCTTTAGTAATATTCTGACATGCTACCTTCTAAAGTTTAAGGTATTCCTTTTCACTGATTATTGGACAACCAAAAAATTAAAACAATCTCTTTCCAATTGTTCTTTAAGACCTTCTGTTAGCTCAGCTTGACTTTCTTTTTCAGAACTCTTTTTTTAACTGGGTAACATGTTCTTCCCTTGGCAAGACACCATGGCTGCTTCATTGCTTAGCTTAGCGCTAGAGACAGAATGTAAAAGAAGAGATGACACTGCCTACAGGCCGGCAGGGTCAGAGGAGAAGGATGCGCTCTGCCCTACAATAAACAGAAAGGATTGCCCAGTTATTTCCTCTGTGGCCAGGTACCTCTAATGCAAATAGGTCTAACAGCACTTGGCGCAACAGCGACAGAGCTAGAACGAGCACACTGACACCTAAGAGTGTTATCCTGCAAGACAAATCCTTTTCACTGGGAACCAGGTGTGTGGCACATGGCTATAATCCCAGCACTCGGGGGCTGAGACCGGAGTTCGAGGCCAGCATGGGGACTACAAAGGCCGGCCTGAACTGCATAGCAAGACCCTGCCTCAAAAAAAAAAAAAAAACATTTTCACTTACAATTATAGGTTCTGATGATAGATTTTTTTAAAATAAATGCACACTAGATATCTGGTCTAGCTTGCTTTATTTTTTTCATTGATCCAGTAACTAAATTAAACCACTTCAAAGGAATAGAGAGTGCCAGTTCTGCTTCATCCTGAAAGCTGTAGGCCATGAAGACTGGCGATGGATTTTTTTTTAATTAATTGTTTTATCTTTCTAGGTCTGTGTGTGTTTTATCTTTCTAGGTCTGTGTGTGTAAATCTATAAAATATCAAAAGGCAGGTATGTTGCTGGTAGAAAATATGTACTGACCTCTTAGCCCTTATCTTTACCAAACAACCATGTTTGTTGGGAATGATTAAGGTTCTAGAAACTGAAAAGGACTCAAGAGAATACCTAATTTATTGCCTTAATGTCCTATTAGAAGAAACACAACAAAGAATAAAACAAAACGCAAGGTGTGTTCACAGGCTTGTCCCAAGTCACCTGACCTAGCCAGTAAGCCAAGTATTCAGTATCTTAGCTTTCAACTCTAACTTTTGTCTTTGATTGTCTGTATCTCAATATAAAAACTGCAAATACTTTTAACAGAAGATAAAAAGCTACTGAAATACTTTTCATGTATTATCTATTATTCATCTGACAACCCTACAAGCTAGGCGTAAGCTTAATTTGCACAAGAAGGAATGTCCTCAAGGTCACGAAGACCATAAACAGCAGATCCAAGACCCAACTCCCTATCTGTGTGACCACGGAGTTCAAGAAGTCCTGCAAATAACGGTGCTCCCTGCCACCCTGGGCAGATACGGAGGAAGGCGGGCTCAGAAATCTGGTCCTGTTACTTCCTTCTTGCCCCCCTCCCCTGCCTGCAGGCTTTTAATGCACAGAGATACAAATCATTCTTGTTGCTCCAACCTTAGACAACACTTGCTGAGCTTATTCCCAGCACTGTGTTACAGCTATCTGAAGGCAACTGCATAATTTCTTTTAAAATTCTACAGTTTAGAATTTTCTGTTATATTAACTGTGCTACTCATTGATTAACTTAAGGTTGTCTTTTTTTAAAAAAATCTCTTATTTATTTGGTACAGTGTCTTACCACACAGCTCAGACTGAGCTTGTAGTGATCCTCCTGTCTCAGCCTCCCCAATGCTGGGATTATAGGCATGCACCATGCCTGGTTTTGGTGGTTGGCACAGCACGCCTAAGGTTCTGGGGCCAGTACAGTATGCAGTACCGGGGATTGAACCCAGGTCCCTGCAACTTGCCAAGGAAGCACTTAGACCGCCAAGCTATCTCCCCAGCCCTAAAGTTGTCTCACTACGCTTTAACATTCACAGATTAATCTAGATCAACAGGAAAGGGTAAGGGAACAACAAGCAGGTTACACTATTCATTTGCTGGACCCATTATTTCCCCTTCAGAGTATAAAGGGAGAGCATAGCATAATTCCTACCTGAATAATAGCCAATCAATACTAATGAAATTCAAATTCAACATGAGATTTATTATGACTAGATAGCATATGCTTATTAGAAAGAATCAATATGACAGAAATATTTTAAAGCTATTATTAAAATACAGTAGAGTTCCCTAAACTCTGATTTTCTTTTTTATAAAAACAGAACTAACTCTTGCTTTGCTTGTGCTGGTGGCAAAAGTATTAATTTTAATTAATCCTTGTAACTGTCAAAAGTGTCTCTTGTTTTCTTATAGATCCCAAGAAATAAACCTTGTATCTCTAATTTCATAATTTACAGATCAGAGGCTGGGGAGATAGCTCAGGGGAATAAGCATTCAGCAAGTGCAAGGTCCTAAGTTTGATCCCTGGTACCACTAAAAAAAAAAAAATTATAATCTGGCTGCATAATTTACAGACAGGAGTCATTCAATTGTTTGGAAAACAGTAATCACATGTGTTGACTTTAGAAATTTATTGAAAGGAAATAAAACTTTTCCAAGGATAGCTTCCAAAGTTGAATTTCTAGTTAAGTAAAAGTCTTCTAAAGAAAATAGCTCTACTTCTATCTTCGCACTTAAAATCTTTCTGGTAGGCGAGCAAACCACCCTGTCTGTATGAGCCAATCCAGCAGGCACAGGGGATCCTTCTGTTATCACCAGGTATTCTCGCGTCTCTGATCATTTTCCCTCAGGTAGGTATAAAAGTCAAGAAGATACGTATGACTGAGTGAATGTACATGACTTGCAGGGTAACATTTTAATAAACAATCTAACCAACCAACCAGGAAAACCTGTCATATATTATCTAGGTGGTATGCATGTGTGACTGCTGAATAATGAAAGAATTCTGATTAACTGATTGATACTGTACTTTTTAATTAACACTGAAAAACATGCTCATTCTTTTACTGAGCTCCCATCATCCAGCAGGAATTGCTCCAGGCATCTGAGATACACCAGTACCAAAACATCATCAAAAGTTCTGCCCTCGTGGAGCTTTCATTCCAGTACAGGGAGGGAAAAAAGAAATAATTAAATAATAAATCCAGGGTATAGTCTGTTGTAAGGTGGTAACTGCTCTGGGCTAACTGGGGTGGCACAGGTGGGGTGGGAGAATCAAGAGTTTATGGGGTGATGAGTTACAGTGTTAAATATGGCAGTCAGGGGCACCACACTGAGAAGATGACACTTGAGCAAGACAATGGTGGAGGGGAGGAGAAAGCCACTCAGCTCTGGGGGAAAGAGTGTGGTAGGTGGGGGAAACAGTACAAGCCAGCAGTCCAGACTGGATTGGAAGCTGGCCAAAGAGGCCTAAGTGGAAGGAGAAAGGAAGGAGAGAGGTGTCAGAGAAGGTGAAGGTGTGGGCCATCGGCATGCTGGGAAATCATGCGTGTATCAAGCCACATGACTGGCATAGGTCTTGATCTTGACACTGCTGTGAAGACCTGACAGTGTCACTCACCTGAAATGCCATGGTGCTGCGATCAAAGATCAAAGTTCAAGTGCAACTGCTTGCACGCAAAGATGCTTTTAAAAAGCAGAGGAAACATTTCAATGTGTTTCCATTGCTGACCCAACTCCCAAGTGCTTAGCCAGTTCAAATCTTGTGAGGTGGGATGCTGCGGTTGCATCCTCTTCAGGGGTTAGTGTAACAGAGAAAACTTATCGGTCAAAGTCAGCTAGAAACAGACCTGGAAATAACCTTTCTCATTCCTAGCATCTGGATTGGTTTTCAAGGATCCCGACGAACAGCATGAATTTCTGCTTTGAAAGTCCACAGGTAACACTAGCTTCTTACAGTTGTTAAAAAGCTGGGTTTAAACATAAATGAATGAAGTGTGGGTGTCTGAAAAGTGAGTAATTTCCCTGTCCATACACAAAATTCTCTCAATTCATTTGGTGTAGCTGTACTTAAGAAACAGATTATTTCAGAAAGGTGCTCTTATTTGAAAAAGAACTATCTATGCAAATATACAGCATTGGGATAGTTCAGCTAGAGAATGTCAGGAACTGAATAATCAAGCATTAGGTTACAAGGTTTAAAAGTTAATACAGCAGCACACAGTATTTGTATTAGTGCTTTAAGTAGATAAATTAAATTGAAATGTGTCTCTTAAGCAGTCATTGAACAAGCAAGATGAGAAATAAATTGAGCTTCACATCGGCCTTTATGGCATGTAACAACTGTGTCTGTCAACACATAGATCCTTTTCACTGTCAATTCAGCACACATTTTGCAGACCTTGGGCCTGCAATTATTTCATTTCCTTTCTTGGAAATGTAATTTCCACTTACTTTTGGAGAATAAAAGGCAGACAAAAGGAGGAAGGAGTTGCAGTATTTTCTGATTAAGATTATCTGTGTAAAATGGTAAAGGAAAAAAAAATCTATACACACACACTGAAGCATTTCTCAGAAACTAACTTGTCTCAGCCAAATTGCTTTTGTGTCGAGATATTGGTTCAAATGTAGCCAGATTGTTGATGTCAAATTAGGTGTTAAACAAACTTAATAGGAAAGATGAAGAATGAATATAGATCATCTTCCTGTAAGAACTGTGCAAATGACTCGAGTCAAAAGAAAGGAAACACATGACTGTAGGGGAAAATGTGCTTTTAAACACAATGAAATTAGATAAAAGTGTAAATCAGCAAAGAAGGCCATTCATTCCAAAAGAGAGGGTGGAGGGGAGAAAAGTTAATAGTACCAACGAGAGAAATGCAAGAGAGGAAGAAAATACCAGTTAGCAAAAATAGATCCAAACTAAATTTCAACTTCATTTGTCCAGGTTTCACCTTTTAAGCTAAGACAGATAAACTACAAAACGGGCTTTCTCTCTTGACAGAACAGGAAATCAGTGGTTTAATTAACTGTGATTATAATATTCAACTGATCTGATTCATCGCACCTCTTCCTTTTCTTTAACTGACAAACTAGCTGACATCCTGACAAGAGAACTAAAGCAAAACTGTAGACTAATCTCAAAAAGAGCTTGCCATTGTTATAAAACAAAGTGATTCTCCAGAACTCTCTGAGACAAAGTGGCATTTTGAAGCCACTCTATATAGAATAATCTATGTAGAATTTCGTTCTCAGAACAGAGCAGTACGAAGGCACTCTCTCCCTGAGGACCAGAAGATAAGGTTGTACTGAAGTACCCTCCAGAGTGGCTCTGAGAGATCTAGTACCTTCTTCAGCTGCCCAGGAACCTGTAAGAGAGACGATCTAAGCATTCAACTTTGAAAAACTAATTATCTCCTGATGTGAGGTCATTTCTTTCTGTAGATTAAGAATGTGACTGTCAAGCTACTTTAGGGGAAAGACTTCTCTTTAGGCATGGTATTTGTTTTAGACCACAAAAGAACTTCTAAGCTGGGAGACTAGTGGCAAAAGCTGGCCCATCAAAGGAGAGAAGAAAGTTGGCTAGCCAAGTCAAAATTCCTCTCATGAGAAACAAACCAAAGAAACACATATTAGGCATTGCAGATTCTTCCACAAAGTACTTAATAAAGAGCATTGTTACTTACTGAAAGGTAACCTTGGAACTCGTGCATCCTTCCAATTTACGGCACCCTTCACCTGGCTCAGGTGTGAGGGGGGACCGGCTGTTGAATTCTGCCTCCAGAGTGTTCTTGGTCAAGGCTGTTTTTGTTACACTGGATACAGAACCCAACACTGGCATGGATTTGGACTCTGAGGTGGCTAATATCCCAGTTGGACCTTGAAACCAAACACATACCTCAAGTTTAATGATTCTGCGTGATGCTTATTAATATGGCACTGAAAAACAGATTAGGTGAAAATCCCTCAAGAAGTAGGAAGGCCAAATTTGTTAAAAAATCTCAAGAGCATGCTGGAAAAAAAAAATGTTCCTACTGGAAATCTGCTTTGCTGTGGAGGCTCCGCTGCTTTTCAATGTGCCAAGACCATGCTGAGAAATTATGCACAGACCTTTAAGGAACTACAAAGTCCCAGACCATGGTTCCCTTACTGACCAGATCCCAGCAACATGAGAGCAGTGAGAACTCTTTTCTTCTCCCAGAGGACAGCCTTCTGACAGCCCTGCTTGAGCCATTTCAGCCCTCAAGAGTTAATTCTTCCCAAAATTCAGCTCTGCATTTTACACAGAAAATGAAACAATGTCAAAAGGCTCTTTTAAAGAAGATTATGACGCCTTCTTGAGCATTAAACAGCTTTTATGAACATTTTCATTTTAATGTGAATGAGAAGTAAGTGGATTTATTGCCTCTTACAATATAGACACAGGATTACAGCAAATTAAATGACAAAGAGTTTGGCTGTTTACCTTTTGGATTTTTCTGTTCTTTGGGACAGCATTTAAAAACTACAACAGAGCTTGTTACTGAAATAACTAGCATAGCAATCTAAAAATTCTGGAAACTGAAACTTTGCCTCTTGGTGACTTTTTTTTTTAATCTTTAGGTAGAATCTATCATAAATAGGTCTTCTCTAAGCAAGATTCTACTGTATCTTCCCTGAAACTGTGGTCTGAACGCTTTTAAGATGGAGATTTATGAAGTCACAAAGAGGCAAGTTTAATGATAAGTTTTAAAAACTGAAGTAGAGGATAACTATGATGTGCTACCAAGTAAAGAACAAAGCTTAAGACAAAGTTCTTTATCCTAAAAAAAAAAAAAAAAGCTCATCTACCAAGATGGAAACTCCTAGGGGCACAATTCAGAATATTCGCTAATCCATGATCACTAATATTCAGCTCTGAAATTTTATTCCTACATTTGGCTATGAATGTTTCTGATGGACTACAACAGAACAGTATATCAACTGTAGAAATAAAGGTCTGATTTGGAAAACCAACGAAGAAGGACTGGAAAATTCCTCAGCCAAGCTGTTGAATACCTCTTTTGCTGACTTCACGTAGAAAACACATAGGACTTTGCTGGTCTAGTAAGAGCACCAGCCCACAAAGCGCTGGTCTCTGACCTCTTTGCGTATTTCCTATAAACTATAAGGGTGGACAAGTGGTGACGTTATTGAGTATTTAGTTGAAAAGGGCTTTTCCTCTGAGCTGCATTAAACGGGAAGCCTGATGTTGCATGGAGATAGGAGAGCAAACACAGTCAGCGCAGAAAAACAAGACAGAAAGCACCTGAAAACCTAAGTGTGAAACCAAATTCAAGATTTGCTTCCAATCAGCTCTACTCGCCCTTGGACAGTTGTTGGCTACAGCACTAGACAGCTTTAAACAGTCTGTCCATGTGGGCAGGCATCTCTAAATACACAGATGCCTGCTGCTTGGTCAACCAACTTAAGCCAATCAAAAAGGAAGAAGAGGGGCGGGGAGATGGCTCAGTGGGATAAGCGCTTCCCTGGCAAGCGCAAGGGCCTCAGTTCAATCCC
>NDGM010195864.1:0-14860 GCA_002564305.1 Octomys mimax | reverse complement strand
CCCCCACCTCTAACCCTTCCCTTCCCTTCCTCTCACCTTCCCTCCTCTCTATCTCTGTCTCTTACTCTGTCTTTCTTTCAGTCTCTCCCTCTCCTTGTTTTGTCTATTTTTTCCACTGTGAAGAATTTTATTAGAGAATAAATCAGAGAGGTTAAGTGACAAATCAAGCCCATAGCTAGTAAACAACAGCCCAGGTTTAACTCACTGTATATGATATTAAAGGCTATGATTTTAACCAATAAACATTGAGATTTAAAAGGGACAATAGCTACCAAACATGAAGGCCTCCCCAGGGTCAAACCATAGACAACATGTAACAAAAGAGACAAAACATTTTCTCTGTCTAACCTTTTAGTCCATTAATTCTGAAAGCATAAAGATTTGTCTCAAATTCACTGGATGGATTCTTTGCGGCAGTTTCTTTTCTCTGTTTTTCTTGACCTCATTTTCTAATTTCACATCAGGAAAGCGTGGGATATTTTAATTATTCACCCAGATATTAGAAATTCTCTTCGAGAATCTTGTGTTTTCTATTACAAGTCTGCAGTGAAAGTCCAAGAGAACAAGTTCACTTAGAAAAGAGCTTGCAGAATAAATGCATGGCGCTGGTTGCACTCGGTCTCCTTTTAATGAGAAATGGACAGGTTATTGCGCTATTCCGTGGTACAGCCGACTCCTGCAAGCCATTGGAAGCTGCTCAGAGTAATGTATCTCTGCACTGCATCAGCTTCTTTGTTTGATAGATGTTATTTTTTTTAGAGTTTTATGAACAGCAAATGGCTCCTTAGGAGAGCAATGTAATCGCTCATTCTGGATTTTTCAGCGGTCTTGGTATACAGGCTGAGAAGACACCCGTAGGGCAATGCCAATTTGAATGGATGATTAACTCCAGATGTCACACCTTTGGGGCATGGCGAGTGGCTGGATCAAGGTCTGACGTGTTCCAGTTGATGCGCTAGGATGTACACTCAAGCTTGCATCAGGAAGGAGACTGGGGACCAAAGGGCACAGCATACATTCATTTTATGGGTCAACAAAGGGAACTTCACCACACATCAGGAACTGCTCAAGGTGCTGGGGACGCACAGTCTTTACCCTCAAGGCATGTACACCTTCTGAGGGAAGAAAGGCAGTAGAGTTTATGTGGGGACTGGGAAGTCACCACTGTCCAAGAAAAGAAGTGGCATGACCTGACTCACATTTCTAAAAGATTCCTCTTCTGGTCCATATAGACTAGATGGAGGGAGGACAGGTAAAAGTGGAAAAGCCCCAGGTAGGAAGCTGTGTCTTTCTAGACCAGAGACGCTTCTGCTTGGAACGGAGTTGAGGAGGTAGGGATGGTGAATGGGAGCTGAACTGGGTACTCAGAAAGAGGAGTGGACAGAGTTTGTTGATTGGTCAGATGTATGAAAGAGGAATAAAGATTTATAGATTCCACTACACCCATGTTAATGAAAGTGGTACCTGGTGAGATACGAAAGACTTCAGGATGGACAGAATAAAGAGGTGGAAGCACCATGTCAGTATTGAATGTGACGAGTGTGACATGCCTGGTGGGCACGCACGTGGGGATGCAGAGGAAAGAGGTAGGCAGTGAGTCTGTGAGTCAGGGATGAGGTCTGGGCTGAAGATTTAAATTTGGGATTCATGAGTCCATAGTTAATCCACGAGGCTGGACACAGCCACATATAGATCTGAGTGGTTAGGGAAATAAGATGCCAGTTGGTCTATTTGGGAGGCTCAGTTACACTCTCAACTTGGCATCTAACTCGCCACACAGTTTCCATCCCACCCCTTCAGAGGGCCCAGTGCTTTTCATAAAGCAGCTTAAAGTTCAGTGCCATGGCAGTTAACAGCAAATCTTGCTTCTGAGACTGTAAGAGCCTCAGGAGAAGAGCAAAATGCATAGCACACTTTGTGTCGCAGCAGCAAAATTCTGAGAGCGTTCCTACTGCACCTCCTGGGAAACAAGTCAGGATACTCCAACCACACAGTGCATTCAAAATTCCTGCTCCTCTCAAATATCTTCCAGTCTCATGAATGTGTTTAAGGATTCTTCTTGGTGCTAATGGTGCTACAGCTCAAGAGCTGGCTGGTCTTTAGTGTATGACTTCATCGTAAATGCACATTTAGTAAAGCAGACACTTGCAAGAAAGACAGCCGAACACATCTCAAAGCAGGGATATCCAGTGCTACTCCACACTAGAGGAGGCCGAGCGGGAATGCCCTGCAAACTACTGTTGACCGTGAACGCCAGCTATGTGCATACCCCACCATGACTGCTATGCATGAAAGAAAGATGTTGGAGGATTGTGAAAGGAAATATGTGAGCTATTTCTACACCAAGTCCCAAAATATAATTTACTGCGATGAGTGAGATTCAGAGCGTTTGATTCAGGAGGACAAAGAGGAGATCTTTCCACTGGGCTGGAGTGCGTCCATGCAGCAAAGAGCTGCCAGAGGTGGAGAAGGTCCAGCCGGGCAAGTATATAAAGTACCCACTGTCAAATATTGGCAGATGGCTTTGCAATTGGTGATGGATGGCAGCTGTTTAGAGAGGTCCGCTGTCTGCACCTCGCCTGTTAAAGAAGGCACTCGGAACACAACTTGCAGAAGTTGAAGTGAGAGTTCCAGCAGTTCCTAGTGGAATCAGCTATCCCCCAACTGGGTCAGGTCTAGGACTCTGCATTGAGGACATAGTGATGAAAACTCAAAAGCACTGGGACAGGCCACAGGGGCTCGCTGATTTTGCATGTACTTAGAAACTTAGGCTTAGAGATCTTGTTTCGTCTCATGTATCAGTAGGGGTTGCAGCAGGAAGTCGACAGCACTGTCGAACTGGGTCATTTTTAGGGTTTAATAGAGGAGTTATTATTACCAAGGTGTGGGCCCTCTGAGGAGAGCCTCAAGGATGTGCCAGTCCCTGGTGCTAGGAATGTGGGGACTGTTGCTGCCCCATACCTAGTGATGCAGAAGGGGCTGTACACATCTGGGGAGAGAGAGCTTTGTGGAGCTAACCTTGTATGAGCCACAATTGCAGGCTGGGAAGCTGCGGGGCCATGGTGAAACAGCCATGGTGAAATGGCATGGGTGGAGCTGGGAAGTGGATTTCTGATTCTGGCTCACCATTCCTCCAATCTCCTGCTATCCGTTTCCACTGGCAAACACAGCAGGAGGCCAAGACAAAGAAGCAGGGTGAGTTATTTATATGAGCTACCTCAGCATAGAGCAGGGTGGGTGGTGGGGGCAGATTTACAGGAAAAGGGAAACAGTCTCCGTGTGTCCCTTGAGCAGCACGCACCCAGGTGCAGGGATCAAACCGGATTTATTAGCTCTTCCTTTTCATATCAGATTCCCACAACTGCCACATTTCTTTAATGCATTTTGAATTGATTTTAGAAATTAATTCCCTAATAATGAACACAATCATAGTGTGTTGAAGTTTTGCATGTTAAGAGCATCAGTGTTTTAAAAAACTGATTTAAAGATTATGCAAGTTTAAAACTGTTTCAGTGTTTGTGTGTATGCATTCTCTTGCATGTATCTGAGAGCCTCGACCTATGCTAAAAGCAAGGAGAGAGCTGAGTTTCGACCTCTGAGAAATTGGCTCCCTGGTCATATTTCTAAGAAGAGGAGCAGATGCAAGGGGAATCACGCAGCCATTGTTTGTTAGGTCAGACAGCAAAGACGGCGTCTTGATCCAAACACGTCAGAATGGGGACAAAGATCAAAGGCAGGTGAAGTTTAAGACTGTTTAAAAGTTCCATGGTGAAGGAACAGTCATCATAGAACCTGGAGAATACACTGGGTTTCACAAAGAAACCAGTTACTGCAGGCAGAGCTGGGAGAAAGAATGGCGGTGCAGCAAGCCAAGCAAGCAGCTGCAGAGGTGTTGACTACTGCCACCATTTTCCCTAGGATTTCTGCTTCTTGCTCTTCGCTGTCTGTATATACAGTGCTTTCCTGGAAAGAAAAGAACCAGCTTTGTCTTACTGATATATTTCTTACTATATATTTTTTCCAATGTCAATATGGCCCCCTGTAATACCAATAACTGAGTTACACATGGGTGAGGCTGATAGAAATCAGGAGTCCATGTAAAAGTCAAGTCATTTCACACAGTGATTTCTAGAACCTTCATATGACCTTGAACATGTGGCACCTGAGTCCCTTCCTAATGTCCTCTCTGGCATCTCTGTCAGTCACAGAGAGCATTTAAATGACAGCAATTGTAATTTTAAAATAATATACATAGATTATAAGTAGACAGCAAGAATAACAGATGGTAGGTACATTGCAGTCCTGTGGGAGATTTTTAAAGTAAGTTCTATTGCATAATATTAATAGGCAATGGCAAAATAATTTGTCCCTGACTTTGTATCATGTGATTATTGCCTTGATTTTGTGCATAGCACTATAGCTTGACAAAACACTTAATTTTGCCAGAAAAAATTCTAGGTGCTTTTTCTCCCCCCATAATTGACATAGCTATTGAAATAATACCCTTAAGTAATTATCAACTGTAATTGAAACTAAAATATAAAATTTAAAATATTCTTTGCTTTCAGTGTCAATAAAATTTATCCAAAATGCTATATTTTACTAATTTATGTGAGCTTTGAGGTGGTGGAATATGTAGGCCTTTGCTGCAATGGAAATTACAGGACAAATTTAGGTAGCTATAATTAAACTCGAGAACATTAAAAAATTAATAACCTGACACATTCATATTCCTGTTGATGTCAAAGGAAGGTTTGATGAAAAATTATCTGTGTCTCCATTTTTACCTTTACTTTGTAAATGTATAAACATGTCAAAATGTACTTATGTTCAATAGTTCACTGCTTATTTGCCATTAACTCTGTACTTTTAAAAAAGAATATATTAATATAAAAAAATTTAACCATAAATTTTTGAGATAATGACAAGCATGGATGTATATGTGATATTCTATTTTAATATGAACTGTCAGAAAATGAAGTATATAGAAAATGATCACTGGGCTCGGGGGGCGCATGCCTGTAATCCCAGCACTGGAGAGGCTGCGACAGGAGGCTCACCATGAGTCCAAACTGTGTAGTGAGACCCTGTATCAAATAAATACATAAATAAAATATTTTTTAAAAAGAAAATGACCATGTTTATACATCTTGTAATATTTTCAGCACTTAGATTTTATTAGTCCACGTTTGTAGCACATGAGGGTCGCATTCCTCGGGGGGAACTGGTACGTGCGCACGACACGGTTTCGTTCTTTTTACCCCCTTCCCCCTTCCTACTTATGAAAGATCCCTCTCCCTGTTTCCTATGACCTGTCTTTCATTTTGCTCTTTATTTATATTTTTGGTATCTCATATGCAATAGTCTAGCTTGTGCTTCTGATTTATTCCATTTAAATAAAGTAAAATAAGTGATTTTGTTCATTTCAATGATGATCTCTAGGTGCTTGTGCATACTTTTACAGAGAGTATTTTTCCTGATAACTGTTCCCCAGTGACTACACCTTGTGTTAAAAGTTGCATCTAGAAGGATTCTGATTCCTAATATTTAAAGTGGTTTGTTAAAACCTTCTTCCCTTTTAATAAGGCCCAAGTTTTGATAAGCCCCAAGTAAATTTTTTGAGAAAATTCTAGAATGGGGGGCCTTAGAGGTAAGCTGGTTGACTCCGACTTCTGATGCCAGAGGTCTCCAGTATTCCTACTTATGGTTTTTATGCTCAGAGTTAGTTAATTCTATTAATGTAAGGATCATTTCATTTTGGAGATCCTTCCATGTGGAACTAATTCTGACCACTTCAAAATATTTTCATATTTCTCTAAAATCTATATATCTATGTGGTCCCTACCTGTCAGAAACACCAGAGAAATAATAATTAATACCTCTTCTACAAGACAGCACCAAACCACAAAACTGCACACAACCCCAGATTCCTCCTGTCCTCTCAGCCTCGCTGCAGTTCGCCTTCTTTAGCATAAACGCTGCTCTTCCCCTTGAACCCTCCGCGTGCTTCTTTTTCAGAACACCTGACACACTGTGCTAGAAACAAGGCATATCATTCCACTGTGGTGGAGAATAGCAGCTTTACAAGGACACTCATGTAAATTAGACCCATGTTTGTCAGAAGAAGCACTTTTTTCCTAGCAAGGCAAACTTCAGTGGACTGCCTTTGGCCCACTGAATTTCGATGCAGTTTACAATATGGGCCATTCAGTGATGTTTTATTGGTTTGTTGAAGCTCAGTCCAATTCTAGAAGTTTGATTTTATTTATTTATTTATTTATACAGGATCTCACTACGCAGCTCAGACTCATAGCAATCCTCTTGTTTTCAGCCACTCCAGCGCTGGGATTATAGGCATGCACCATCCCGCCCAGACTTGGTGGCCTGCTCAGCGCCCTGAGGGGGGAGGCGGCACAGCATGTAGTGCCCGCAATCAAACCTGGTCCCAGGGCTTGCCTAAACAGATGCTTAGTCCGCTGAGCTATCTCGCTGGCTCAAGCAGTTGGGTTTTTAAAAAAGTCTTCTTAGATTCATTTGATATATTTACATACCACCCTCCATTGGGTACGGGATAACCCAGAAATTTTTAGCTCATTAACAAACCCAACACATTGATAATATAATATATAACTTCACAAATTATCTACTTTCAAGATCTAGCTCTTTAAACACATCACAGTTAAAGGCAAAAAGCTGCAGATCTGCATACTTAATGATACAGCATGATCGTTTCTGCCTCTAATTCCTTAATCAAAACAGTCATTAGCAATGCAAATGAGAGAAACTGGATCAACAAGGAAACAAAGCTTAGGGACTAAGATCAGATAGCTGGTTTGAGAGAGTCGGGCTGAAATTGGACTTTATTTCATAATTCAAATAAATAACGCAATTACCTTGTTATAAGCATTTTCAATTTTAATGACAAAACACTATTTTTGTTTGTTTTGAGGAGAATTTTACCCAGAATGTATGAGCAAATTAAAACAATGATTTTAATTAATTCATTAAACTATTACCCACTTCAATAGACAAACCTGTGACATCAAAGCACCCCAAATGAGGAACGCTGATTTTAGGGGGCATCATTGATAAGGTTGGATTTTGGTGGGTTCAGTGAAAACTATTCATTCATTCATTTATTTATTGTTCGACCCTAAGATTTTAACATATTGGCTGTGTGACTAGAATCCCTACAGGTGAAATACTTTTACTTTGACTATTTAATTGTCGTTGTGCTCTGCTACAGAATATGGGTTCCAAATAATTCATCGAGAAGAAGCAAAGCGGTTCTGGGGCAACCAACAAGCAAAACTGATTAGAGACAGAGTGAAGTTTGGCAAAAAGTCCTGTGTTAGACTGTCTTGTTCTACGGCTGGAAGGCTGGTTAGATTCACCGGGTTTATGTCTGTTTGAGCCAAAATCATCACTGCCGTTTAGATTTCTCAATTGTACATATTAGGTATATAAATATTAATAAAAATTTTTGCCCTTCAATATTACATGTCACAGTTAATATTCTGTACTCTCTATCTAGATATTTGCTTTCCAATATTTGCTGCTAGATCTTTATTAATAAATTTGAAGTTTATTTTTTTTCTCTGTGTGTGAATTTTAGTTTGAACACTATGTTGAAACAGCTAAGGGTAAAAATATCCGCTGTTTATTTACTGATGGGAGATAGCAACATAGCATGTGCCCTGCCATTGTAGCAATGTAAGATATTAATGAGATAAGTGGAATCTTCTACACAAAGTGCTTCATCTTCTGTTGAACACAGCAGAAGGCTGTTGCTCTGTCTCATAGGCCACCCAGTTCCTCATTAGCTAAGAGCTAGCACCACAGGGCACCAAGGAATCGGAAGCATTTCCCGCGCTGGTGGCAGACCTGTTGGCAGTGGTTCTCTACTTGCCCGCTCATTGCAATCCTCCAGGGGATTTTAAAAAGCAAAGCTGCTGCCTGTGTTGTAGCCCCAAGGGCTCCTGACTTAATGGTTTGAGGTATGTCTTGGCAGTGTGAGTCTGAATTTCTCAGGTGAATTTAATTGTGTCCATATTTGAGAACAGCTGTTCTAGACCCTCATCGCATCAGAAATAGAGCTCTCTTTTAATCTAGCTCAGTGAGCTTCAAAGCCTTGTCTGCTGAAGAAAGCCCTAGACCTGACAAAATACTCAATGAAAAGACTTGGTCAAGAAGTGTTACATATTTATGTTCTTAGAGAAATTTAATTCATTTTACACAGGCAGTGGTAAAGGGATATCCAAGTTAGTGTTTTCTACAATTTCTAACCAGGATCCTACTTTTCTGCAATAACACTGTATGACCTGCGAGAGGTACAGTTCCTGGTCGTGTCAGCTATGCTGCCTTATGTTTTGTGGAATGGCTTCTGATCTCTATGTTTAAGAAATAAATTTCTCACTTTCATTGCTTATTTATCAACTACAGTGTGAGAAGTCATGAAGTTGCACACTGGTAATTTGTACACGTGTGTAACTGGGACTAATGGGGACTCTCTATGAATGTCCCGGAGATGAGGCTCCGCTCTGGCGATGCCAAGCACCTGGTGCTATGGCCGCTCCCTTTTGGCATCTGAATTGATGAGGAGGGAATGACAGCCACCTCTCTTGTTGGAAAATTACCACCCTACCACCTACTTACATCCCCTTTGTTTTGATGCTCTGCATTTTCAGTCATCTAATCCCTGTCTTGGCATCCTCAGATGCGTTTTTCGGGTGGGAGGAGAGCCGGATGATGCAGGATGTGGGAAGAGTGTGGTCTGGAATGAAGGAGGATGTGGAGGTGTAACCTGGGGGGAGGAGTTTACTCACAAATGAGAATCAGATTGCAGGGGTAGCAACTGGCCTTGAGGCTGGAGGAGGCAGTAGACGCGTCATTTATCATTTCTCTCTGGATAGGGCTGACGATGTGACTGGAATGCTGGCCCAGATGCAAAGCTACTCGTACTATTCACTGCAGACCTCAGAGGCTGTCTTATTCCGTCTCTGGCGCTGTGAGAGCCGGCCTCCTGCCTCCTTCCCTTTGCTCGGCTTCTGCAGCCCTGCGCCCGCCTTGATTTCCTCTTCCGGCTTTGGCTGCTCCTTCCGGAGTTCCACAGCTTGGGACGACACTTCTGATCTGCGTCGTCACGGTGGCCTAAGCCCTCTTATTTTTATTACGGCATTTTCTCCAGGTACTTTAGTTTTATCCTCACTGTATTAACTTTATATTCCATGTATGACATGGAATAGGATATAACTTTCTAGCAGCTGTAATCATCGTAGAGTCGCACATGCACTGTTCATTCAGGCCTCTGGCCGCGGCACACACCTAACAGGGCACTGACAAATGTTTGTTGAACTAAAGTAACTGATTGCTTCCATAAATACTCGATCTATTCTCTCTCTCTCTCTCTCTCTAGAAGTGAATTTATATCAGAGATTGAAAAATGATCTTTAACCTCTTTAATTCAATATCATATTTTTCACTTGACAAATATTTCTTGAGGGCTTAATATGTTCTAGGAGTACTTCCTGTCTTCGGATACATCAATAAAATGCTATTTTAGATGTTCTTCAGGAAACTTGAATTTTTTTACACTGTGACACACATTAGTTCTGTCTTTTTTATGTATTAAAACAAATGTACATTTACATTGACACCTCAGACTCCAATCAGCACTACAGGGTCCATTCTTGCTGTGCTTTTCCTTACATGACAATAGTAATGAAGTGTCCTCTACCTGCATCTTGTGGCCTGCAAGGCTGTCTGGGAAGGGTAGGAGGGGGTATGCTGGCTTTATCCCCTCAGCCCAGCATTAACACATGCTACTTCCAGTCACAGTATATTCATTGGACTCGAAATTTATCACCTAGTCCCAGCCAAAGTTCGAGTTTCTGGAAAATGTAGGGGAGCATGGGGAATTAGTACTAAAAGAGTTATTTCTTGATTTTTAATGACATTGACATTTTGTATTTTAGGATAGCTTTGATTTTCCTACTACCTTCTTATTTCTGTTACCTTTGTTCACTACTATTACTGGTTTTACAGCAAATAATCTTATTCATCTTTGTGTACTTCCTTGATTAATCACAGGCTAGAGGATGGGTTAGGTTAGGTAACATGAGAACTTGTAATAATTTATAAGCCAGTCCCACTAATATATGAAGGTGCCTATTCTGTGGTACTAACTGCTGACGACTTGTGTTTTCATTCTTTAAAAAATTTTTTTTGTGTGTGTCTTTTGAGACAGGACTTCAATATACAATTCAGGCTGGCCTTGAACTCACTGTGATCCTCCTGCCTCAGCCTCCCAAATGCTGGAATTATAGGCATGAGCCACCACTCCTGGCATGTATTTTCATTCTTTTTTTTTTTTTTTTTTTTTTAACCAGGTATCAAACTCTGGACTTTGTGCTTCCCAGGCAGACGCTTATGCCGCTGAGCTAAGTCCCAAGCCCTGTATTTTCATTCTTGAATTGATTTGTTATGTGTATATTGTCCCCATAAGAATGTATTTTATTTTAGTATGCTGAACATTTGTGTTATTATATAGATATCTAATCCTTGTTTTCCATTGATTGTCATTGATTCTCACTGTTGTACAAGCATTCAAAAGATACAGACTTTAAAGGAACCCTCTAAAACCTCACATTTAGGACTTTTTCTTTTGAAGACCTAAGTTCTGTCTTCCCCTACTGGTAAAGGTTTTGGGGTTTTCAAAATGGCAGCTTGCTCCTTACCTTCTGTGGGTAGCGCCTTCAGTTCAGGCGAGGCTCACAGGAGTGTTTAGACAAGTTCGGTGAAAGTCAATGTCTTTCAGAGCATAATTATAGCGTCCTCAGGCTGCCTTGAAGTAGTCTTCTCTGAGACCGAACAGAATAAGTTGCTTGGGAGGATCCTGATACACGAGCCTCACCGTGAACCCCCCGACCTAACTGCATCAGCCTGACAACACTGTCCGCTGTGGCATGCCGCTGCTTCACATCTGCCTAGGAGAGGCCCAGGTGCTGTTACAGAGAGCAGGTTTGCATTTCTGAAGGGAAATTACCAAGATATAGAGAGGAAGACACATCGAAAGACAAGACACATTCCTCAGGGATTTCCAAGTGTAATCTAAGTGGCAGCCCACCTAATTAGAGGAAATAATAAATAGCTGTCCATTCTCCATCTCTGAGAGCCACCCTGTTGAGGTGGAAATATAAAATTATATATATATATATATATATATATATATATATTTGAGATTTGAGATTTGGCTGGTCTCTAGAACAAACTGTCTTTGCTCTTGGGACAGAAGATGACATTAGTGGATGACTCCCTGTTCACAAGGACTGTAAGTGTAGCTTTACAGTTTTCTCTCATTTGCCTTTCTATTTCCATAGTGTGTATCTTGGTCTCCCATGGGCATGCAATCTTAGAATTTATAGAACGCTTTTTCCCTCCTCATTGCTTGTATCCTAACACCCAGAAGTCCAAGCGGAGATCCCTGTAGAGTCTGTCAGGTTTTCTCATCTGGGGTACCTTGGCACAGATGGGCATTGTAGGCTGTTCAACAGTATCTGTGGCCTGTGTCCACCTGATGTGGGTAGCACCCCTCTCTCATAGTTATGACCACCAAAAATGTTTCCATATATTGCCAGAGGTCCTTAGAAATTGTCCAAGTCACGCCTGAGTGAGAACCACTGGGGCAAATGTAGCTCAGCCTGCCGAGAGCCTGCCGCTCCACTGCCTGGCACAGGACGTCCCGCTGTCTGCCCAACAGCCTGAGTGAGCTTTCATAAAAATAAGATTTTGTCATCTCTTTGTTAATGAGGCTTCTGTGGGTGCTCCAACCAAATCTCTACTCCCTGTGGCCCCCTACTGGCTCCAGCGGGACCTGCCCCAGCCCACACCGCCTCACTAGATACCTGTCTTCCCCTCTTCATTGGTCTCATCCATGCTGATCTATGCTACCCCTGGAAGAGAATTTTTCTACCACTCATCTCTCCTTCCAGGACTCTAATACTTCGTATGCTCATTTCTTTTACAAGCACTTATTGCAGTCCACCAATGCTCAGTACCTTTGTCTATTCACTAGGGTATCGTCTTCTCCCAAAGACAGTAAAAAGTAAACCCATGGGTGCAAAAAATTCAGTTTTTTTCACTCTTCCTTGTCCCTGCCTAGGGCCAAGCCTGCTACAACACTTCATAAGTACTCAAAGAGTACCTGGTGAACAAATAAACTGATCCAGATAGGCAGAGGTACGTACGTATATTTTCTCTTTTTCCATATTCACGCTTAACAATTCAGTAACATTTGAGGTAGTCAAACAATATAGAGAAAAACGTAATGCACCCTTATGTGTCTGGCCTTCAGATGACGTGTTCTTGAGGTGCAAGGGATGAAGTATGCCACTATGCTTAGCAGAGCAAATCTGTGTACACAGACAAGAGATCAGGAAGACTTTTTGCACTTATATAAATAAACGTATTTGTGTTAGATATTTGTTAAAAGTAGAATGCCCCAAATAATAGGAAGATTCATCTTCCTCCATCAAGGGTGTCATAGACTGGTGGGCAGATGGACACAGACAAGGTGCCCACCAAAGATATTTTGCTAAGTGCTTTAGATCTAGGTGAGCCCTGGACAAGCACCAGAATGCACGGTTGCTGGAGTGCTGTCCTAGTTACTTTACTCACTGCTGGAACGAAATACCCGACACCCTAAATTTATGAAGGAAAGCTTTATCTAGCTCACAGTTTGCAGAGGCTTCTGTAATCAGCTGGCTCCAAGGCAGGGTGGAATGGGGAGGGGCAGCAGGTCAAGATAGCGGATGACAGAAAAGGCAACACAAGCAGAAGGGGGAGCCCCAGCCTCTTTTCCTTCCTTACAGTGTATGCAGGCTACCTGCCCTAGGGTGGGTGCAGCCCTCACACAGCCTCCTTGCCCTCCTCTAGCACAGCTCAGGAAGTTTACTCAGTGAGGACCCTGACCCCCAGCTGAGTCACTTAGCTAAGTTTCAAACTTTTCAAATTGACACAATAGATCAACCATTACAACATCCTGCAACCTTGGGCATGTCCTCTAAGCCTTGGAAGAGGAGCTGCTGAGTTATTTACTCGTGCATCTGAACTTCTCAAGTGGACACAACATATCAACCACTACAAGTACACAAACTGGCATTCAGAGAAGCCTAACTAGAGCTCTCTGAGAGTGCTGACGTGCACTGCTAGAGCTTCACCCTGTGAGCCTAGGAAGGCAAGTGTGTTGCACACCTGGCCTCACCGAGTGAGGAAGAGCGGCTGGCAAGGGCTGAATTCCATGGCTGCAGGAGGTGCCAGATTTTGAGTGTGCAGTTTCCTCACTTCTTTTGCTTTCTATTTTTACCTTGAAATATGTGCACTCCTGGAGTTACTTCCAGAAAGCCGCCTGAGCTCGTAGGGGAAAAGTTTGCTTTGTGAAACTTCCAAATGCTTGTGGGTTGTCATCAATTGCTTTTCCAGAGTGTTGGCTAAACTGTGCCATGGTGTAGGAATATAATATTGCTATTCTGCCCTCAATAAAGGTCCAGTATAAATGTCCTGCTGAAATATTCCTTTCATTCTTCAGTGTGGCACTATGTAACTGGGGGCAGTGCTATATTAGGTATTTTCCATAATTAAAAAAAAGAATAGAATTGTTAGGTGCAATTAAGAAGTGGGAATCCTATTAAATAAAGTATTTAAAGAACACATGGGGGTGAGAGTTTATGACCAAGGAGTCCCACCTCATCAGTCTTCCAGCTGAATAAATGCTCCACTGGGTTTAGCCAGTTCAGTTCTTCACAGAAGAGCACCAGGATGGTGCAGACTCCAGGAGCACCTGCAAGGTAGTGTCACACAGGACCACAAAAGGAAAACAATGCTTAGATTAATTTAATTTATGAAAAGCAATTCATTGTCTTCTTGCTTTGGAGCTTAGACGGAAGCTGTGCACTTCTTTCCCATTCCTGTTTTCCATGTGATTTTAATATGTCAAAGTCAGGGAGAGGTTGTTAATTTGGGAGGACAGATGCTTGAGATAAGCTCAAGCAGAAGGATGTGAATTTTCTTCTCCTCTTGGGAAGATGACTTTCATCATCTTGAGAATAAACCTTCCCTCTTGCTCTGCTTAGAATTTTAATCACGGCAAATAGACTGTGAGAGTTATTTGGCATATTACCCTGGGTTTCCCACCCAACTGCCTTTTCTTACAACTTCTGTATTTCCAGTGGTGTACAGAGATGGTTTTGGTTTTTGTAACTTTGATTTTGTTGTTTTAGTTGAAGTTTTATAGGGCTGGTTATGGTTTAGACCTAAGAGTGTCTGCCAAAAGCCTCATGTCTTCAGAGGCAGGGTTGTTGGGAGGTAATTAGCATGGGGGTGCTGTGCTCAGCTGTGGATTAATACATGCGTGAGTCCATGGCTGTTGGAAGAAGAAGCCTAACTAGAGCTTCAGTTAGAAGGTGGGCCCTGGATGGTGTGGGTCACTGGCAGCATGCCCCGGGAGGGTACCCTTCTCTCTCTGCTTCCTGGCTCCCGGGGTTCAGCAGCTTTCCTCCATTGTGTGTTTCCAGCATGATGCTTCTGTGGTTGGTTGACCATGAGCTGAACCTTCTGTACCAAGTTAAACCTCTCCTCCTTTAAGTTTGGGTGTTGGATATTGTGTGCCAAGGATAGGAAAGCTGATGAATACAAGGCTTTTGTGTGCATGTTCCTGGGGATCTAATCCAGGTACACTCTACCACTGAGGGAAATTCCTAGCCCCCTAAAAATGTTTGTTTGTTGTGACCCAGTGTCTACTCAGCTGGTCAGGCCAGACTTGAACTTTTGATTTTTCTTTCTCAGCTTCTCAACGCGCTGGCTT